>JAAOAR010000472.1:0-95276 GCA_013395995.1 Fusarium pseudoanthophilum | reverse complement strand
GGGGTACAACAAGAAAAGGAAGAGAAGACAAGAGAAAAGGGATGATGAATAAAGGGGATTGTTGTCAAGGAGAATGCCGAGATCTATGGGGAAGGGTGAGTTTAAGTATTTGCAGAGAAGAAGGGAAGTTGATGTTATAATAGCGAGGGAAATAATGTAAGAGAAGAGGAAGAAGAGGAGAGACAGAAGAGGAAGAGGAAGAGGAAGAGGAAGAGGAAGAGGAAGAGGAAGAGGAAAAGGAAGAGAAGGATCGAGATTAGAATGAGATCCAAGATGAAGTGAGGGTGTGGGAACCCGGGTAGGATATGATAGAGAGGGACAAGTGCAGGGTCTCTAGAGTAAGAGGAGCCAGCAACACGAGGAGACGAAAGCTAGAATAGAAGCCAGGCTCAAGTCGAAGTCATGTCAAGTCAAGTCAAGCTAAAAGAGAGACGGCGGCAATGACAGGGACATTGAACGGTGACTGACAGTCTTGGAAGCATGGCCAGGCAAGACAAGCAAGGGACAAACAGACAGAGAGATTCACTTTAGATTCGAGTAACACCAGAAGTCCAGATTTGTTTCATCTCGTGTTAGCCACATCGATCAACTAGTTCATCCATCACTTGAGAAGCGGATAACAGGCCGACTCTGTTTGAATTGAAGTTATGTGAATTGAAGTGCAGTGAGGTAACTTGGGAGAGAGAAAGAGAGCCTTGTGGAGTTTGAGACTCGAAACAGAACTTTCGCTGTAAGAAGAAAAAGCACAACATCCCACACCTCGAATGCTCACACCGCACCCTCACTAATTAGGGGGTGGATGAATCAGGAGACTGGGGGCCAGGGGGGACCCTTGGACGCCCGTGGAAATGGACCCATGAAGAAGAGTGGAGGAGACGTGGGAGGGCAAGCTAAGTTACAGTAGCCGGGGCGCGCGGTTGGTAGTAGTAGTACTGTAGTGTCCGTAGTAGTTAGTGTATGTATTGGATTGTTAGCATTTGGGTGTTGGTGCTTTGTGCTGGTGCATTGTGGCCTCGTGCTGCTGGTGATTGATGGACTTTGATGGTGGTCGTATAACTTAGCAGGATAGATTCCAGCAGCCACTTGAACTAGAAACTACCAGTACATACCTATGTACAGTGATGTGCAGTATCCTCCATCCACAAGCTCATCAGTTGGCTGCTCTAGTCTTTCACCGAACGAGTGAATGGAGCAGGTTTCAGTGCGTGTTTGCTTTCGATGCGGCTAACATGATCTCTGGTATGATGCGGATCCATGGTGGGAGCTTTTGTCCATGACGAGACGCAGACAGCCAGCACTTCTCATTTCTAGCCAATACATCATAAAGCTCGTATCTGCCAACAAGGCCATTCTCTGAAAACCAAAAAAAAAAAAAAAAAACACTAATTATCCATATCTTGCTTGGGTGCATGAGTGTCCAACTCCCCCGAAGTCGCGGCGGCGTGGCGCTTCATACGGCGTCACTCGCCTACTGAGTGCGGTCGGCATCGGGTACCTCGTCTATGAGACCTCAAGTACCTACGGCCCCAAAGGTACCTGCGCCGGAACTGCAGACTCCAGAGTACGGTAAAGTGCATACCCCGGTCGGTCTGAGTTAGGTGGTCGCGGAGTGATGGCTCTGCTCGCCTCAAAGGGTCTGAGCAACCTCAACCTCATTCTCAACCTCGAATTCAGCCCGATACGCAATGCTGTCCCCAATTTTGATCGGGCATATCACGTCACTACCCGGTCGAGGACGATCCTCCTAGTAAATCAATTAATGCCTCCATCGCCCAGAATCAGAAGGAGTTCTTTTTTTGTGATGGATCCAAATGTTGGAAACCCATCTCCAGCCATAACCCTGGATGAGACAGACCCGTACTCCGTACTCTATCTGTCTGTTCATCCATCCATTCATCATCCATATCAGCCAACACGCACAATTAAGGTCCTGGCCACGGAATCTCTCCGCCCTGAAATAACACCGTGCTTTCCGACCAACTACTTGCACTTCCTGTTTCATTCTTCATTGCAACTGGTATTGTCGCTTGCGTTGGCGCATCGCCTGCAGGTATGCAGAGCGTTCAGCATCCTCAGAGTCCGTCCTTTCATCTTCAACTCGACTCTCGCGCTGCACTCCTCTCGCACTATTGATCCTTCTGGCGCGCTCACACTTTCACTGGGCGCTTTTCAACTGTCGCCATGGGCCGCGCGACTGGCTGGGTGACGACGGCGCCGCCCTCGACCGCCCAGAGACTACCTACCTAGTAGGTAAGGTAGAGTCGAGAAGTGACAAGGGCCGCTAACAGGCTCCTCTACAGTACGCTTAGTGCGGTGTGTGTTTAGCCAGACACCCTCGGGTGCGGATCGAGGACCGCACCGCGCGTTGCTCTGCCGCGGTCTTTCTTCAGGTTGGGCGGCTTTGAAAAGCGAACTTCGCAATATCGTACCTCTAGAATACCTTAGCATAAACACAAGCAATGCCGATTTGTTTAAGCGCTTGAGACGAGATGAAGTCAAGAGCAAACTACAAACGGAAGATGACTTGGAAATTCGAATCTATCGTTCTGAGAGGCTAGAGATATGCCCGAATCAACTTCTAGGATATGGTGATTTAGTAATTACCGTTCCTAGGGAGGTAGTTAGTTGTTGGTCGTTTCAATTATCTGAGTCATCTCGTCTATCTCACGCGCGACAATGATAGCACTCAGAAGACTGTGCCGCGAGCACCCATCCACTGCCACTGCACATCAATCACCTAAATTTACGCCTCTTGGCATGGCACTCCACCTCGCGATGTGCCTTTCACAAGCTTTCCATTTCTTCCCGCTCCATTATCCTCATCACCACCCATAACACTGTCGGCGCCGCCGCCAAACCCCAGACCTTGAGTCTAAAACAAGGAATGCCATCCGCTGCCAGCCGATCTCTGACAGAAGCACTTCACCTCACTCGATACCAGCAGTCCAGTCAGATGCCTCCTACGCGGCAACAGCCCCAAGCGTGTACAGTACCCGCACCAGGATCGCCCTTGGGGTAATACTCCCGGATCCAATGGGCGACCCTTGTATACCTCTAAAGAGATCAACTCTAGAGAGAAATATCTAGGGAGGGATGCATACAAGCCTAGCAAGATAAAACTTCGTGTTGGACTCCTGGAATCCTGTAACTGACGCCAACCTAGTCGCGCGACTCTCCAAACAAGCCTAACCGAGCAAACTAGAGCTGCTGGCTGTCTTCCTGAATCCTTCGTGCCCACAAAAGCTGTCCTTTAGCGGATATCATTGATTATCTTCTGATGTAATCTCGCTATCTTGACGAGTTCTATTGTATCAGATATCCATGGATCTCTATGAGTGCCATGCCTTCGAGTACATACTCTTCTGGGAAGACGTAGAATTGCTGATGAAGCACCTTACTAATGTATGCATATTACGCCTGGGGATTGATGTAAGTATTCTCATTATTTGTTTATTTAAAAAATAATCGCAAGAGATTTTTCGTCGTCAAGCTTGGTATGATTTTCCTTCTCTCTACCTTAGCTGACTCTACCGTGCTCTCACTAAAGCTCAACTCCATGGCACAAGGTAAGTTGGCCTTTTGCGAACTTCTAAGTAATAGTCTACAAATTGCCTATATGGTAGGAGGAACTGGCACCTGCTTTTCTCGTACAGTCTCAAAACGACGACGAACTGCCAACCTAACTGGGAAACAGCGCTAGTACCTTTGAAGTTAGCCTCAAAAACCTAACCTAACGGGCCCCTTCCCTGCGGTACGGTTGGTTGGGTGGAGAATATCGGCGCCCCGTTCGCTCTTGCCGCGGCACTGGCAACCACACCAGATGCTACTCCACTTGTCGTCCAACTGAACTTCAGCTTCAGTTCAGTCCAGTACCTTAGTTAACCTACCTACTGTAATACGTAAGGTAGTCAAGTTTGTCGCTATACCACGGCTTTCCAGTCTCATAAATCTTATTATGGGCTTGTTTGTCCTCTCTCTCGGCCACTTTCGCCTGGCCAGAGATCAGAGAAGCCTTTCTCTGTACACATCACTGGACTTTGAACAACACCGGCTTCGAAAAGCGAACTGTGTCTCCCGAGCCAACCACAAATCTTTATCCTACCGTCCACCGCATGTCGGCGGATGTGGTGTCGGGACTGTGCGCCTCCTCGCCCCAGGGGCCAATGAGCAGCTTCTATCGGGAACCAGATCAGGGCATTTACAAGGATGTGGCTGTCCAGGCACCTTAGGCGAGACAGAGCCATTAACGCCGCGTCTAACACGCTAAGACCTGTCTCTTGCGGACAATCGCCGCCGTCCGCGGCTGTGCCAGGACTTAGCCCAGTCTCCAATTCACCAGACAGACTTCGGACATCCTCAACCCGTGTGAGCCGATTGATGCTTGGGAACGACATGCGCCATCCAGACAGGATATTGAGCTTTCTATATGATATAATCTACTTACTGGGACGCGCAATGACAGCTCGGGCGTACGTATGTGCTATGGGGTATGCCAGTATCATATCCCAGTCCGTTCCTGGCATAATTGAAGCTGGTCCTGCGTCTACAGTTGATACATTTGTGTGGGGAGGCAGGAGGTCACCCTTGTTTGGCGGCCTCATCCAACACTCATAACCCTATTAGATACTGGGGCTCTTTCCTGAATGTCCAAGAGAGTTGCTCAGCTGGATCTCGCACGCCCGTAACCTGTCAGCGATGAGTGGCCACGCAACTTAATTCCGGCCCAACTGAAGCAGCACCAAAAATATCTTAAGCGCAAAAGGGCACCGGCGTGCATCCCTCAAAACAGCCCATTCTTGGAGAACATCCTCAGTCTCAGCTGGTGAGCCAGCATGGGCCCTGGACTCTGTCACATTTCAATATCTGCGCGCCGTTAGTTGAGTTCGAATGCCTGGTCACATTTCACGTCATGGTTAACGGCATGATGCCCCAGACTAGAAGAATTTGATTGGCTCATCGATTGCCGATGTTCCTATTCTTGTCTTTGTTGCTCTCCGCCAGCAGAACATCATTGACCAACAATGCTAAACTCCCTCCCTGCCTGACCTTTCGGTGCATGCATCACATTTCGCTTGGGGCCAGATCTAAATCAGTGCTTGCCACGCCTCAATCTAGCTGGAGTATCTAACTCACCTATTGTGCGTTTTGACTCCTGTGCCGCCAATGGCTAGGGACGCTATCAGCTATTCCTTGTTCACTGTGATGGAAACAAGCCGGTTCCTACCTGTAATTGGCTCATCATTGAAGACAAGGGCCAGCCCCGTCGTGACTAAAATTGTCACAGCAGACAGCTAATGCCCCAAGAACGGAATGATGGAATTTTAGCGCCTCCATCCAAACCCATGGCCAAGCAGGTAATAGCCAGCTCTATATCACTGCACTCTGTCTTCTCCTAGGCACACCGCCGTGTTGGTTGCGACCTCACAACAGCGGTGCTGCAACTTTCTAAATGAAAGCGCGGGGAAGCGGAGGGCTGATTCTGGCATCGTGTTCCACTCACCTGCTTCATCCCATTGACAAGGGGTTTTGGCAAACCTCCGACAATCAGCAAGCTGTTCACTCCAGGTCACATTTTCGCCAAGTTTCCCTCATGATGAGAAACAGTTTCGAGGTGATTCATCCAATCTGATCCTTGGGCAGAGCAGGCCGGAGGTTTAGTGGTTGATCAGCACGATAAGGTCAGAGAGCATCCATTGCATGGCAAAAATAACTCCGTCAGCGGGTCCGAATACTACCCTTGCGGGTAATATGATAGGTATGCTCAACCTGTGACTGGAAAGATAGCATTGTTGGCGATCATTGCATGTTATACGGCATGTTAGCGTTTTTTTTTTCCTTTCTTTTATGTAACCAGCCCGGAACATAGCGAGCACCTTGCCAATGTGGCTCTGAAGGCTGCCGAAGTGTAGTTGACTGCCGAGTTGCTTGCATCCTAGTCCATCAACACTCAACACTGCCCAAGGAAGACATTACTTCTGAGCTAGGGTCAGAATTTAGGAAACCCGACCCTGGCTGTTGGATACAAGATCTGTGCTTAGGCGCTTTGTTGTTTTGGCACAAACGTCCTCGAGAGTATATACCCGCCGGCGTCCGCGGAAGATGTGCAATTGAAGTAACTATCATGATCAAGCGTGGCGTGATTGTGTGTACACTTTGGAGCCAAGCCGCAAACAGTCAACGCATACTATGAGATCCCGGAAGACCAACAAGGCGGAAGCCAACCCCTTCTTTCACGCAATGCTTTGCCAAGTCCATGGATAGCTTTGAATGGTTTGTTAGCGATAGGGTTTGTTGGATCGGATGTGGCCTCTATGAAGCCTTATCTTGAAATATGCCACTATTGTGCACCGAATACTGTCTTCTGCGTTGTCCTTTGTAGCATCACGCCGCGGCGGCGCATATGATGTGAGATGCATGATGTTGACCGGTAGCGCACTGAATAGCACGCACTGCTGTTCTCGCCCTTTATCCGAATGCATCGATATATCCCTGCTAGAAAGGCATAGAGAAAGGAGACAACATTCAGTAGGACGTCGAGGCCACCCTTGGACTAACGCTGATGTTTGTTTGGTCTTGTTGTTTCTTCTCGACTTGATGCCTGGGCGTGCTCCAGCGCCAGCATGTGTAGAGGCACGTAAATCAGCCCTATAATACCTGAATTATATGTTCAAATTGCCTGGGTCCTCAGTACTTATCGGAGACCCTGCTTCCATGACAGGCTGCACCATGAGGGACCGGTATATAACAACAGCCAATCATGTGCTGTGTAGATGGATGCTCAAGACGTCACTCAAAGAGCCTCAACACCATGAAGCAAGTCATGAACCATTTAATATATCCCGACAAGTGAACTTCTAATTATATAACACTTGTTTCATCTAAAAATACATCGACAGCGATTCTATGCCAACTCCACGTGCTCAGTGTCCAATGATGCTTCATAAGTCCACAGCTAGCCGCCAGCTAAGCGCCGGCCTCGCGTCGCATCCTATTCCGCTGCTTTCCAGAATCACCAAGATCTTGGCGCTTAACAGGGGTCAATCTAATCTTAGATCAGATATTTTGATGCGAATCATGATACCTGCATGTCGGGATGCCACGAGTTGAGTCTATTCTTGGACCATAGACGCCCGACCACAACATGCAGCATGCAAGTATGTATAACACTGGGCGTCTCGCTCGAGATGACTTCATCTTTTGCAAGCGCTGGCCCTTGCTCGACGAGGTTCCTGTGATCTAGAGGCCATGCACACTCTCCTTTTCCGGAGGCACACCCCATCATCATCATCATCCACTTGTCTCCGGCGCCAAAGAGCCAGGTTGCAGAGGAGCGGCAGCACTATCTAAGTCGATCTGAGCCACTCGATTGACGCTCCTGGGCCCGTTTAGGCAAGTCGAGGGTCGACAGTAAGCAAGTCGTATGTAAGTCATGCGGGCCCGAGGCATTGGATGGCCTACACGCCCTGGTCGTCCATGTATCGTGTCTGCTCTAGGGGTCGTCTTTTACCAGGGACACGGGTCGCTGTCCAGGGAGCTGGAGTTATAATAATAGGAGCATGTTGCTAAATTAGGATGCAGCCTCACTGTAGCCGCCGATGAGCTGCATGTTCTTCAACATAACCTCATTCTTACTGTTTATCATGTTTTCTCGCCCATTGTATCCCTCGCGGTATGCTGTAATGGCGCGGACCCCTGGCCGTTTCAAGTCCGTCCTTCGAAGGAGCACTTGTTTGCAAACACAATGCGTAGATGCAATATCATTCCTCCTCCACGTGGTCGAGACGTCCATGTGCCCACACCCCAGGTTCTTCCTCAAAAGATGCACATCTGGACTATGGGTTATGCAATGTCTTAAACAGTCACACAGCTTGGCTCCACAGGCGGCGCTACACCACAGCAAAGATATGTTGAAGGGATGGTTTGTATAACGTCCTGGCCTCTAGACATCTCCCATCTCAGGTACACATCCAAAATTAGGTGCAACCCTGTCTCGCTGGAGCCCTTGTCCATGCTTCGACATATCTCGAACCAACAACTGCCGGCCCTGGCAGATCTAGCCATCAGGTCGGTGCAGAGATGCCCGTGTTCCTGCAGGAACGTTGCCTGCAGCAAGTCGCGTGCAGCAAGTCACTGGCGCGTAGAGCCATGTACCGTGGTACTTCGAGGATACATGTACATTGCCCTACTTCTTCTGTCTTTTATTGCTCTTGTCGCTGACACTACTCAGAACGCTGGCACTTCTCTTGTGCGCGGCACCGCTGCTACCAGGACGCCCGTTCTTGTCGTTTTCATTGGGCAGTTCTGTTTCTTTGCTCGAGGCGTCCGAGGCCTCAATAGTAGGGGCTGTCGTTTCTGTGGCATCCTTGTTTGCATCTTCAGGTGCAGATGTGACGTCGTCATCTGCTTTCCTGGCGGTCGCTTCAGTAGCATCTCCTGCCTCTGAGTTGATGCCGGCCCCTGTTTCCTGGTCTGCTTTGTCCTTTTCGACAGTGGAATCAGATTCGGGGGGAGCCATAGCCTTTTGCCGTTCTGCTTTTTTGGCCTGTTCAACTTTGATCTCGGCATCAAGCTTGTCTGATACCTTGCGGGCATCAAGCAGACTATTGACAGCCGCAAGGAGCTGTTCGTACTGATGTGTCGTAGCCGCGGTGGGCATGGCAAGTTTGTTAGGCACGTCCAGTTCGTTGAGAACATTTGTGATGCGGTTCTGTTGCTGATTAGACTTGTGCGAGAACAGTTTATTGATTCTCTCGGTTCGGAAAGTCGGTCCAGAGCCTAATCGATCATGATGTGTCACACCGTACAATAGCTCCTCCTGTGTCGAAAGCTTACGGCGCTCCTGTTGTTGCTGTTGCTGACCCTTTTTGTTGTTCGAAGCTGTCGGTGTAGCCGCAGGTCCAGTTGAATCGCGAGGCCCTGTGGATGCAGCTGTGCTTTCCCGCCTCCCAGCTTCTTGCGCTGCGGCGGCGGCGGTTGCTGCGGTAGATGCAGCAGCCGCCGTTTGCGGTGGTGCGGTGCCAGAAGGGCTGGTACCATCGCCAGGCATCAACGACTTGCGCTTCTTGGACTTGTCGGCGGTCATTAGGTTTTGAAGAAGGTTCTGCAAGCCAGCAGAAGATTTGAAGGCGTTGATATCAGTGTCCGCCCGAGGATAATCCAGGCGATTATACAACTCGCGACGCTCTTCATTGAACCGCTCACTACGTGCCAGAATACGCTTAATCTCCAGCAAGAGCGATTCCTCTTCACGAGCTTCTTCGCGCGACCGGGTCAAGGCGTTGAGCGCAAACTCCTTTCTTAACTTCTCTTGCTGTGGATTAAAATGCGCCATGAGTTCATGCAAAGAGAATTCGGGCTGTGTCATGTACTGCACAGGCTTTTGCGCTGCCATCATCTTGGACGCGACTTCGTAGTATCTTGCTTTGAGGTCTTCCAGAGAACGTGGCCTTGTTGCTGGAACGATGGCCTTGCTCTCATCACCATCGGCATCAGCCTCCCCGTTCGTCGCGGGAGGATTCCATTCGTAGCGGTCCCAGATCAGAGGCCATCGAAGGTCAAAGTCGCGCGCCAACTCTAGCAAGTAATCCGTTTCCTCCTTGGTCCAGTCATTGTGTTGTAACGACTGCTGGTACTGGCCTTCACTATACTGCGGGACTGAGACCTGCACGTTGTATTTTGCAAACGCAGAGTCCTCTGTTCCATCTCTGAATAGTTGTGGCTGTTCTCCTTGGCTCGTCTGTTCCGGTGATACGTCGCTACCATCTTGCTTCTCATCCTTCCTCCTCCAGTGCCGCAAAGTGAAATCAGAATCCGTACGCGCCGAGTTTTTGAACGATCGCATCTCCCATCTCGCTGCAGGTTTGCGACTTGCAAAGCGTCGCTTCTTGAAATGTGTGACTTCAGGGACAATAGCAATGGGGTTATCGCCCCCCAGATTGTGTACCTCACGAGCCAAACCCTTCAAGTTTGGCCTTGGTGCAGCAATCTTTTGCTTCTTGCTCGGCCTCGGACCTGATACGCCATCACCCAGGTTTAGCACATCACGAACGTCGGAAGAGGTCATCGTGCAGGTTTTTCGCGGAGATAGGTTGTCGGAAAGAAAGAAGGACAAGCAAGTATAACTGGTCCAATAATCCTTTAAACTCGAGCTTCCATCACCAAAGTCGTCAAATCAGGCACGGGGTCCACTCCTAGCAATAATTCATCGGTCCGTATTTCGTTTATTGATGCTCTTCGTGGAGATCGAACCGCTGGTGTTGGTTGACGCGTCTGAAAATTTGGCGTTGACTTGAATTAATTCGGAGCACGGAGTAACTGCTTGTGATTACATGGTAGGATGCGCCGCCTTTGCCCAGGATCAGAATCTGGAACGCGCTATCTGCACGTGACAGTGCTAGATCACCCCCTGGCCCAAAGCCGATCATTGAACGTGGCAGCTTCGCGGGCGCCAACGTCGAAGCAGAGCCAAAGGGGGGAACAGCTACAACAACTTCAAGCATTGGGCCTTGTCACGTTATCAGATCGTTCTCTGTTCCCATCAACGACACTTTCCTTCCAATAAACCGACCCGTGCAATTTCCTCAAGGACATCAGTCCTATAGCCGTCGCCATCATGAAATTCCTACTTCCTCTCCTGTCGCTCAGCGCCGCTGCGAATGCGCTGCACTTCTTCATTGACGGCACAACCCCCAGATGTTTTTACGAGGAGTTGCCCAAGGATACACTTGTCGTTGGACATTACACTGCTGAGGAGTGGGATGACCGAGTATCAGCTTGGGTAAAGCACGACGGCATCAGCATCTACATCAACGTCGACGTATGTTTTTCATGGACAGCTGTCCACAAGCATGTTGCACTATCTCTCGAACTTTTACTAAGAGTATCTCACAGGAAATATTCGACAACGATCACCGCGTCGTTTCTCAGCGCGGCGCTGCTTCTGGCCGCTTTACCTTCTCTGCCGCCGATGCTGGCGACCACAAGATCTGCTTCACCCCTTCGTCCAGCTCTGGCCGCACTTCGTGGCTCTCCGCCAAGAACCCCAATGGCGGCATCAAGTTGACTCTTGACTTGGTCATTGGTGAGACCAACCAAATCGAGAGCAGCGATAAGGGAAAGATCCAGGATATCACATCACGTGTCAAGGACCTCAATGCTCGTCTTGCTGATATCCGCAGAGAACAAGTGTTTCAGCGTGTATGTGCCACCGTATACATGTTTTTTTATGAGAGCAGAAAACTGACTATGTGTGCACAGGAACGAGAGGCCGAGTTCCGAGATCAATCCGAGTCTACAAACGCCCGTGTCATTCGATGGATCATTATCCAGCTCATCGTGCTTGGCATCACCTGCACCTGGCAGCTTTCCCACCTTCGATCATTCTTCATCAAGCAGAAGCTCACCTAGAGTAATTGGTCGATCATTTTTTGTTTGCGAGTTGAGTCTTGGGTTTCAGTGGTCCAGGAAGATCCAACTGTCGTTCATTGGGTCGGGTGTCGATGGATTGCGTACAAGAAAAGGATAAAAGAGATCGTTGGGCATCCAAGCCACAGCGGAGAGGTCATCTTTCATTGAAGATGGCCGTGTAATGTTACATGCACATGATGATATTTCCAAGGTTTACTCAAATGAATACTCGAAAGAGTGGAACTGAGAACTGTGATAAAGATGGCGACGCCTTTTTTCTTTTTCCCATTATGAAATTGCCAAAAGAACGAGAACTCCCTATAGTGCTCTATCTTCGTTTCACAACAAATCACCAAGCCTGTAAACCTCAAACTCATCCCCACGCTAGATGATCTCTCCATCTACACCAGGCAAGACTGGGTGCCATCAGGCACACCGATGATGGCTTTCGTCTCGTGAGCGATTACACAAAGTTATTATGGACAGCGTCATAAGAAAAAAGAGAAGAAACAACCCAAACAAACCCAAAAATGCTGCCCTGCACCGTCTCCTTGCGCCTTGCTGCGCTGCGCTGAAGATTAAACGTGGTTTTAGTATATTTCGTAATGGTTTGTCAGACAAGAGAAAGGAGTGCCCTCCGCCGTAGTCCCAAACGAGATCTGCTTCCGCTCCAAGGATCGTCATGCAAGTATATCGACTCCCAAGAACGGTTCGTAGGCGGCCAAAGGGCTCTATAATGCCTAAGTGATGGGTTCGTGTTCGAAAACAGTGCGCTTCTGAAGGTGACTAAGATGCATGGACTTCGTTTGTGACTCGAACCAACTCGGTCGAGGTAAGCTCCACTGTGCCTAGGCATCCACCACCTCATGCATCTATAAACTGGACTGAGCTTCAATTGGGCATTTCAACCATCAACCACGACCCGGTTCTGAGTAAATCGGGCAATCCTCTTGAACCGGAGCCTGTCGACACAATACAGATCCTGATGCACAACGCCGCAGCAATGAAGAAACAAAGAAAATTCTTAGCCGTATACCAGAGTATGCTTAACCACAGCATAGTGTCTTCATCAACTTCTGGAAGCCACTGGGCTGAGGATTGGCCTGTTGGCCGCTAGCCTGGGCGGCCTGAGTCGCCTGGCCTTGCTGGGACGTCCTCGGCTGCTGAGGCAGGTTCTGGGCACTGTTCTGGAACTGAGCCTGGGTCGAGCCAGTGGGTGTGGCCATGTCCCGAAGACCCCCAACCCCGCTCCCCCTCTGCGCTGACAAGGCGCCGGGGGCGCTTGGCCGATCTCTCTGCTTGCCCATCTGCTTGATCGGAGACGGAGGAGGGGGTTGCGCGGCGTTTAAACGGCCGACAGTAAGGTTTTGTGCTTGTTGGTGAGAGGTGGTATTCCCGGGACGGTGGCCGCTGTGCAGCTCCATCTGAGAGGGGCCAGGCCGCACGTTGGGATTGTGGAGGTACGCGCCGCTGTGGTTCTTCGAATCCCATCCCTTTCCCGAATCCTTCGAAATCTTCATCCAGTCATACTCGCCATCCTCAACCTCGCCAGTGTTCTTGAGAGCCTGTGTGAAGAGCTCCCGAAGGTAATCGTAGTCAGGAGTGTCTTCGAAACCCAGATTTCGGACATACGTCAGATACTTGGAGAATTCCTCGGGGAAACCCTCACAGAGGTCCTTGATAGCAGTTGTCTGTTTCTTCTCGCCGATCTTCTCATATTTCTGCTTGTTGGTGGCTGCCTTCAATCCCTGCCAAGGAAGACCACCTCGAAGAAAGTACAGGAAGACATGGCCAAGAGCTTCGAGATCGTCTCGGCGGGACTGCTCACGGCCGAGATGGGTGTTGATACTCATGTATCGTGCAGTTCCAGAAAGGGACTTTCGCTCGCGGTATGGGATATGTTGCTTCGTCTTCGGGTCACGGTACTGCTTGGCCATGCCGAAGTCAACCACATGGATCACGCTGGAGGCTTTGGTGCCAGGGCGGCCAATGAGGAAGTTGTCGGGCTTGATATCGCGGTAAATGAGATTCTTCTCGTGAATGGTCTGAACCCTCGAAAGCATTTGCTTGGCAACCATGACAACCGTCTTAATAGAGAACCTTCGGCCACAGTGATCAAAAAGATCCTCGAGGGAAGGACCGAGCAAGTCGATCACGAGAATGTTGTGGAGACCCTCCTGGCCGAAGTAGTAAACGTTCGGAATACCAGCTGAATCTGTATTAGCATATGCGAACTGCTCTGTATGGGAACGGGTCTTCTCACGGCAGCCCACAAGGATCTTGTAAGTCCGGTACTCATCTCGCAGTTGGGGGGCATCACTCTTGCGAGGTTCCTAATACAATGTCAGAAAAGCCAACACCATTGCAACGCAGGAACGCCGGGCTACTGCTGTACTAACAAACTTGATAGCGACTTGCTGATTGTTGAGTAAATTGGTGCCTTCAAAAATTACACCAAAAGATCCCTCTCCAATCTTCTTGCCAACTCGGTAGTGAACACCGACCACGTTGGAGGATGACGAAGCCATTTAGGCGGCGAAGGCGGTCAGAGGACCACCGCTGCAATATATCGAAACAGTGCCGGAGAGTCGGTCGTTAGGATAAGGGCGTAACTCGTGCTCAATGTCGAAACTGGTGCAATAAAACGATGCCTAAGAATGTGCGCGAGGCAGCGGTTAGTTTTGATGAAACTGATGATGGCGATGCAGCATGCACGCGAGTGTATGAAGAAGGAAAAGAAACGGAAGCTGTGGCGCTGCTCGCGGTTGGACGACTGAAGGATGAGGCGATGAATTGACAGAGTTGGGCTGTCCTGTTGGCATGGTACTGGGATGTTGATTGGAGGCGCGGTAAAATAGACACCTCCAGTCCAAGGGCACAGCCGCCAGCCGCAGTAGAACCCCCTAAAGGCGCCCGAGAAGATCCTTTTAGACGCAATGTATGTATAAGAGATGAGGCGACGCAGCTATCAAGCGTTGCATGCTGTCCAAGTATGCTGAGAGAATTGAAATGCAACGGTTTGGCCAGAAAGAATTGGCAAAGTGCTGCACACAACAAGACGCTGCAGCCAACCCGATATCCACGGCTCGGGAGCTGTCTCCTTGTCGGGGGGGCCACAACAACGCTGAACAGACCACCTCCAGGAAATCGAAGTCAAAATCAAATTGACTCACCTCAATTAAAAGAAGAGATGCCAAAAAAGAATAGAATCAGGCAGCTCAGAGGCGATCGATTCGAGTCGAAAGGAAAGGCGGTCGAAGGGGAAAGCCCCAAGAGAGATCGAAGGCGACGTCGGTAACGTTGATGGGGAGATCAAGTTTGGGAAAGGGGAAAGAGAAGCAAGAGATGGGACTGGGACGGGGAGAGAGTAGAAGCACCTGCCCCCGGGCCTCCAAGCGCGGACCTGACCTGACCTGAGCCAACGAGAAGCCCAGGCCATCCAATCCGACGCCAGGCCAGGCTAGCCCAGGCACCTCACCTCCAAGAAATCAGCGACAACTCCACTGCTAGGGAGCCCCCGGCCCCCAGCCACAGGCATGGAAACGCTACAGAAACAAGCGAAGGGGCCTGAAAGCATACGCCAACCAGGAGTCGACAATCAATTTGGCTGCCAGCCCCGACTTCCAGAGGGTCTAGGCCACCTCAGACCAAGACCAGCCGGATTCAGTAGGTAAGGAGTGTCCGTTGTTTTTAAGGCTCAAGGTTCAGCACTGTGAGCATCGTCTGGGCTCCAGCCCATACAAAACTTAAGCTTCATAGAGTAGAATATGTACGTAGTAGGTATTATCCTTAAACTCTTCAATAGCACTGTGCAGGGTTTGATTCAAAAGTTGTCTAAATCAACTCGAGTTTAGATTCTCTCTTAATCCTTCCCGTGAGCGTCTCTTGCAGCTCTAGTTCCCTTCCCTTGAGTCAATGAATGGTATTGTTTCGCTCCCAAGCATGAAAAAGCAACTATAGTCGTATCCAATCCTACCTCGAGTCGCAGGTCAAGAGACAATAGGCATGAAAAGTTTATTGCCAGCGAGTGCCTTGAAGACATCACCTGCACAATGCCAATGGGAATGGCACGCAGCCGTCGACGTCAAGTTGTCGGTGAGTAGTTGTTCAAGCTCGTGCGTCTTCGCTTCAGAACCAGATGCTTCAAGGAGGCCTTGATAGAGATTGGATGTCTTGAGGACTGGTCACCGAATCATTTATTACACCGTCCGCTCTTGCAACAACAAAAGCCTTTCGATGTGAACTCATCACAACATTCGTCCCGTACAACTCCCTACCGCTCCGGGCGTCCGTCTGTGCTCTTACAGCAGAATGAATGAAAGGACTTGACTCGGCGCTGGCCACTAGACAGTGGAGTATTCGGGATGCCCCAACGGCAGAGCCGGGGTACAAAACTCTACCTTGGCCCAAGGGCAATTTCCCAGCCTCTGGTCAGGTACTGCCTGGTACCTTGCTTTAACATTGGCTGACCATCATCTGGTCTGTGATTTTATCGACATGGGTTTGGATGTTGAGATTCAAGGTTCTTGTCGGCGAGAAACTGCTTCTGGCCTTTGTCACTCAAGACCCTGCAGCCGGTCAATAAACGAAGTCCAATTTCGAGCATGGCCAGATAGCAAATAGATCGACGACTTGTGCATGGGGAGCTTGTCCTGCTTGTGCATCCTTGTGTATGCGCACATATGGACATGTGCTTCTACGTGTGTGCTTGGCACTATTTCGTGTATGTACAACACAAGGCAAGACTCCTCGTTGCAACGCATCAACAAAATGCCGCGCTTCTACTAATGAATGCCCTTGACCGCAAGATCCGACACCCTCGACTGTATGTGCCTAGTGGATATCAAGGTTCAAGCTTCGGGTCTGTTCGTTCGTTTGAGATTCTTCTCTCCTGCTATTACAGTCCAGCCTAGCGATTCATTCGACCGTTCTCCCTGCCAAAGGGTATTGCTAGTCTAGTGTACACTTTGAAGAAAAGCATGCATCCACGACGGGACGCAACAAGCCACACCAAGAGTTCAGACGTTGCTAGCGCCCGTCTATCACTGGACTGACCCATGGCACTTGGCTCATGGTGGAATAGTTCCGTTGCCCATCCATCCGGTCCAAATTCCCAATCTTTATTATTTCCAGTCTTATTTTGCCTCACTTCATTTATCGTATACGAAGCAATAGACTCTGTATGAGTGTATCTTTGGGGGGTCTTCTACAGAGAATTGGTGTTCTAGGCATTTATATCTATATTCCACCATGTGATTCTCGAGCAAGGTCTCAATCGTGAGATTAAATATCCAATAAGTCACCACAAAATACATAATGCAAGTTTGCTAAGCTACCCCAGTCCCAACAGAGCAACTGGCCTAGAAGAGAGATATCTTGACTAGGGGTCCCCGCTAGAAGCGGCTCTAATTCTTCCCTTGTTATGCCCTGTCGGCCTGTCCTCGTCAACTCGGATCTCAACATGCATCCACCTCCCTTTTCTCCTGTGTCGTGTGTCCCTTGCTGCGCTATCGATCTGTTGTGTCCATAGTCTGTCAGCTGTATCCGTAAAATTTCAGTAATCGCAGGTTTCTTACGAGTCAACACTCGCCACAGTTGCCAGCACACAATCGCTGCACGCGTAAATCTTCGCCACACCAAGCTCATTCAACGGCCCCTTGGGCGCTTAGTAGAGTGAATTATGTATGAACCACATCGTGTTACGTGCTTGAGGCTGGGTTCGCCTCTTGTTGAAGCCGTTGCCTGGTCAGTGTTACGGCGTCAGTCACTACTTCATGCCTACGATACCTAGTTTGAGTGCCAAACTAGGTCCTAAGTATGGCGTTGGCATTCCACTCAGAATTCACAACCCTGGGTTTTGAAATTAGAGAACCTCGTCATAAGTGATGATCCCTGTTTCAAGCGATCTCATTATTGTCTTCTTCTCTATGCGAGAAACAGGCGTGTCACTCGTCACTCGGAGATTTGGTTTCCTCTTCCCTGCGAAATCTCCGAAATGCCAACCTACCGCTAACAATAGGTATATGTATAAATTCAGTGTGGTCCAATTAGAAGCTAGATGTTCACTGTCGTTTGTACTTTCAGCTCAAGATCGGCCAATGACAATCTCGAACACGGTAAATTCATTCATTCTTGCCAGTTCAAAGCTTTATTTCCCTGATCTCCAGTTGTCCCTCTGGGTGTACTTCAGGCATGCGTATACCATAAGCTGTATCATTTGTCTCATCGATCACTGCCATCGAATCAAAGCTTTATCATGGGTGTGACACCACTGTACTCGGTTTGCAGTATTGCCGAGTTAATCCATGAAGTCTAGTTGGAGTTCTTAACTTGTCGTGTAAGAGCTGGGTTTCACGAAATAACGTCTGATCTGGCATCAGGTTCTAGACCCCGTATTTCCGATGTACTAAACTCCGTTCTATGCCAATGCCCAAGCCACTGGGTCAATTTTCGGCTACTAATATCAGTAGTAAAGGATGTCTATTGCCATCGTGATAATGGGTGTTTTAGTAGTATAGGGTAACTGGGGTGAGTACTGGTTGATTGACATGAGACAACAGCGACGTTTAACGTCATGAGGAGCTAATATACGTATTGTTATAAGGATGAGTTCATCCCATCGATGGTGTCGATTGTTGAGGAAATGCTATGACTGTGTTGTTTGTTGTCGCATGCTTCGAGGTATTGGCTCCGACTCTATGAAGTTGAGTTCACAATCAACTATCAAAAACAAATCACGGCAAATGATACCCCGCGTGAGACAGCTGTCAGAAATAGGAAGGACAGTCGGCAGTATCGGTCTACCTAAAAGGGTTGTAGCTCGATTACTGATGACATGACAAAAAGCTCTAATAGCCAAATCCCGCCAAAGACACAAGATGAGCTACAGAAAACTACAACACTATCACTACCTGTATATCACAATCAGTCCCCCGACCTAGAGTCTAATAACCAAGTCATAGTCACGGCAATGGCTAAGCCAGAAGACATCCCCGAGATGGAGTACCGCTTCCTGGGCCGCTCAGGTCTTCAGGTGTCTGCAATCTCCCTCGGAGGATGGCTGACATACGGTGGCCACATTGATAAAGGTTAGTATTCAAAGGGACAGACTCAAGGTGCCATTGACTGATTGGCACTACAGAACGTACATTTGAATGCATGAAGGCCGCCTATGACTGCGGTGTCAACTTCTTTGACTGTGCCGAAGAATACTCCAACGGTGAATCCGAGATTGTCATGGGCGAGGCTATCAAGAAGTTCGGATGGAAACGGAATGACCTGGTGGTCTCTACCAAGGTAACCCACCGCACTTGTGCCATAGATGCATGCTAGGCATGGTTCATCATGTAATGATGCTAAGAAACCCCGTATAGCTCTACTGGGGAGGAGCATTTGGAGACAACCCCGTCAACAACAAGGGACTCTCGAGAAAACACATTGTCGAGGGGATTAATGGTGCTCTCAAGCGGTTGGATCTCGAGTATGTCGATCTCATTTACGCGCACAGGCCTGATCGTCGAACGCCCATGGAAGAGATCGTTCGTGCGTTCAATCACATTATAGATCAAGGAAAGGTAAACCCGACCATTTCACCCGTGATGGCTGGCTGCACCAGACTGACTGACTTGGCTGACAGGCCTTCTACTGGGGAACTTCGATGTGGAATGCCGATGAGATCGCACAGGCGTGGCGATATGCAGACAAACTGGGCCTGATAGGCCCAATTATGGAGCAACCCGCTTACAACATGCTGGATCGAGTCAAGGTAGAGCAGGAATATGCCCACTTGTATCGTGAAGTTGGCCTTGGTCTGACTGTATTCTCACCTATGCGCCAAGGCATCCTGTCTGGAAAATACAGTGACGGCATTCCTGGTGACTCTCGCTTCGCCAACGAAGAGATCAAGTGGGTTAATGGTTTCTGGAAGCAAACAGGGAAAGATACCTGGACGGCTATTGTTGAGCAGGTGAACCAACTGAAGCCTATCGCGGACAGACTTGGTCTCAAACAGAGCCAACTCGCCTTGGCCTGGGTACTAAGCAATAAGAGCGTCAGCTCTGCTATAACGGGCGCTAGCAGTCCTGAGCAGGTGTATGAGAACCTCAGAGCTGTGGCTGCTGTCAGAAAGTTGACTCCAGAGATTTTGGAGGAGATTGATGTGATTCTCAACAACAAACCACCCGAGGTTGTTGAGCGGTTTTAAATAACTTGACTTGACCATGGCGACAATACACGCGATGGCCGTACTCACAAATTGGAACATTATTGCTCATAATAAATGATTAAATCTCAGCTAAGTCCAATTATCTTTGTATATACGTAACAACAGAGAGATCGAACAATATCAACTCACGGCGCCTGACAAATCAGCGTCAGCCGAGGTTACATCTCGGTTCTCTGCAAAAGATGACTTGCAGCTGGACCGCTCCTTGTACATAACCCAAATGCAATCGAATCTTGTAACTCGGGTTTGCAGCACCATATCGGGTCGTCGAAATGAGCTCTTCACAGCTTCTCAACCGTTTCCCTTGGGCCAAGAGTCCCCTCATCAGCAATGCGCCCATGCTCGGCATTGCTACGCCTCTCATGGCGGCGGAGGTTACAAAAGCTGGCGGCCTTGGTATTCTAACCCCAAAATATGTGCTTCAAACCATTCTAAGCTGGCCTGACATTCAACGACAGGATTCCTCCCCTCGTTGGCATACATTGAACCAAACTCGGAGCACATCAATAGACTTATTGACCACTTTGATGAAGTCCGGGAACTTCTGGGAGCCGATCAGCCTTCTGATGGGCCACTCCGTGTCGGGGCTAGCTTCATAACAAGTCATAGCTCCTTGAGCTACTTTGAGGAGACGGCTCTGCCTCTTATAGCCAAGTATCGTCCTGCTGCAATATGGTTGTTTGCTCCAGATGGAGACCTTAGGCCTCATAGCAAGATAATCCCTAGCCTAAAGGCTCTGGGTCATCCTCCGATTGTGTTTGTCCAGGTTGGAAATGTTGCTGCAGCGCGAGAGGCAGTCCAAGACGGTGCCGATGTACTCGTGACTCAGGGTGTAGATGCTGGAGGCCATCAGTTTCGTCAAGGATCCGGCATTGTGAGCTTGGTTCCTGAAGTTAGAGATATGCTGGATAGAGAGTCTCCTGACAGACCAATAAGCATCGTGGCTGCAGGAGGTATTGCTGATGGGCGGGGTCTTGCTGGAGCATTGGCTCTGGGTGAGTACCACAAGTTGACACCATGGTCTACAAAGACAGACTGATGAGATATAGGTGCCGAGGGTGTTGTCATGGGGACAAAAGTAAGTCAAAGCTGGAACGGCTCGTGTTGCGTATTAGGCTAATTTGCAGTTCACTATTGCGCCCGAATCAAACTATCCCGAAATACGAAAGAGGAAAGTCCTTGAGGCTGTGGATGGTGGCGTGTCAACTTTCAAGTATGCTTATGCTTTGCCCTAGAAAATGAGCCGATGATTGATATGATTTAGGTCCACGTTCAATGACAGGATAGTCAACAGTCCTCTTTGGGGGCCCCTCTACGACGGACGTGCCATCGTTGGCCCTATCCATGAGAGGTTCCTCGCGGGAGCAAGCTTGGAAGAATGTCAGCGGAGCCTCAAAGAGGATTACTCAGAGGAGGAGGCTCGCTATCTCGTGAATACCTGGGCGTTAGTAGTCTGTGTCTTGGAAATTACGTTTAAACTAACATGAGCAGGGGAACTGGCGTCGGGCTTATCAACAAGGTCCAGCCTACGGAAGAGATTGTTCGTGAAGTACGTGAACAGGCTCGGCGTGAGCTTCAAAGAGCGGCCGGTCTCGTTTAGTACAAGAACCTAGAAGGAGATATTTTCCGCTGAGCCATCTAGACAATTGAGGACATATATATATGGGTTGTCTCACAGTATAAAATGATAAATTGACATTGACGCAAATACTCCTCTATACGTTCGCATCCGGGCGGTACGGAGCGATTAGTGACAAGCAAGTTGATATCATACAAAAATAAACAAAAATGCTATCCAGACGTCAGAAAAGCACGCCTAAACTACAGCTTGGCCTTGTCCTGGGCCTTCTTAAGCACAGGGTCAAGCTTGGTCGCCTTCATAACGTTGCCCTTAATCTTGAGCTTGCCGCCCATGAAGAGACGCTGAGCGTTGGCCTTGCCAGCGACGAGCTTGCCAAAGTTCTCCTCGGAGAGGATGAGTGTGACTGGAGGCATCTTGGTCAGTCATGTATGTTCCGACTGCGCTGGAGCGCGTCAGAGTCGCGACGTACCATCAGGCTTTGCGCCGGTGCCAGTTCCGACCTTGCCGGTTTCCTTGAGGTCGATGTGCCAGCTGGCCTCATCGCCGCTCGCGTTCTTGAGGGTAAAGGCGTAGACGCCGTTGCCCTGCTTGATGGCATCCTTGCGATCGGCATCACTGGCGTTGATGGCCGCTTGGATGGCGTCGAAGGCGGCTGAGGCGGGGAACTTGTCTGTGGCTGACAGTCAGCTTCCCGTGGTATTCAAGGCGAGGAATTAGGGAAGAGGGAGCAGCTTGTGTTCCCAAACGCTGATCTTGATGGGGTGGCTTGTCCTGACGTACCGTTCTTGAGAGACATGGCTGCGATTAAAGGGTTGGATAGATTTACAGGAGATTGACGTATGAAAACGACAGAGGAAAATAGTAGCCAGGTAGGAAGAAAAGCGAGAAGATCGTGTGGGAACCGAGCGAGGTTTTTAAATGCGACAGATAGTCGTGGATGGATTGAAGTTGCAAAGAATCCGGGGGCGCGCTGCAACGTTAAAGTGATAATACTGGTAACTAGGTAGCTAGCAGTATTGGATTGCATGTGATGTGAACCTCGGCGGATCTGCCATGAGATCATCCACATGTCTTCTCCCCCACAAACTGCTTCACACAATCGGTTTAGACTGCATACAGCACACGCGGGGGTAGCTCCGAAACACTCAATGGCCGAGTCAGTCGTCGGCAGAAGTTGACCACGTGCTTTTTGCCAACTCCATCCCATCCAAGCCATCGATCAACCATGTTACAGCCGACCAACTCGGAACCTAGACTCCATCTGTGGCTCAAATACGTGCGTGGGTTATAAGGCTGACATGACATGGACAGAATCCAAGGTCAGCTTATTATGACATGCTTTTTAGAATGATACTTGCGATCCATCCCTACTCCGTATGCTGCATAGGTTGGTACAGACTCTATGGGCGCATTGTTGACTTCCATGGCTACTAACCCACCAGCCAAGATACTGTTGGCGGTTTCAAACCAAGTCGTTCCAAACAGCTGGGACCAGTCACTCAAAAGTGTATGATCAAAATTAGTTTATATTTACACGCGACAACATCAATTGACTGCTCACTTTTGTCTTCTGTATTGTTCCTAACTTCATATGCTACATTATATTTTATAGTTGCCACTCAGGCACGCCAAAATCTCTATGCTGAGGCCAATTCTCCGGTCTGGTTCCAGTGTTAGTCGTGCTTAGTGAAGACGGACGCATACTAATAAGATGCACATACCTGGTCAGGAACAACACTGCCATGCGTCGTCTCCTTTCATCGATATCGTCGGAGGCTGTCAGACGCAGCCAGTCGCCGAGCCACCCCCGCAACTCAGTCTCGCTTTTCCCAAGTGTGTCAATGCCTCGTTCTGCGCATGCAATTCTGAGTTCCTCGTAGTGCAGTCCCATGGGTCCACCATCCTCGACGATATTTCTGTCATCACCCTCTAGATACGCCATACGATATCGTCCCTTGGCCTGCCACATGCCTGGTGGTAGGAAGCCTAGACGGTCCCAGATTGCACCGCTCAGATGCAAGCTCTTGAGGACGTGAGACCGAGCAATTGCCTGGGTGACGCGCGGGCTAAGGACACCATGAGGATGTCTCGCTTCCAACTCATCGAAAGCAGCCTTGCGACGTTGCTCAGCCTTTTCAAGCGCCGTGAATATCTGCGTTGGTATCCTGCAAGGGTACGGCACTACACTGTCGACGTAGGCAACAACCAGAACAGTGAATTCCCCAATGACAATCAACATAAGCCCGAACAGAGGAAGTCTGATCATATCATGTCGTACCCTCCAGAGAAGAACCCAGTCTGCTCTGGAAAACGTCTTTGGGACGTAGTGCGGTCTAAATATCGACGGCCGGTCATCGACTGGAGTTCGCTGAAGCTTCTCGCGGAGGAGACGTCGGCTCGTCCAGACATTTTTTATGCCCCCTTTGTAGAATTTTAGATATCCCTTTCCCAGCTCGAAGTAATATTTTATCGGCGACTCAAAGTCTCGGCGTCGAGGCAGCGTCAGCGGTGGTGGTCGCGTGACATCTGGTGGGTTGACCAGCGGATTCAAGCTCTTTGGACCGTCATTGTGGATGGGACGTGACTGTTTCCGTAGCAAAGCTGGCGATTGTGTAAAGGATATGGTTGCCAGGAGTGGCCAATGGCGTGTGTTCTGACTACGCCCACAGAGTCGCCATGTTGCTCGAGAGCTCATGGTCAAGGAGTTTATGGTTGAGACAAGTCTAGGTAGGTGGGTAGGTATGCTGGGGATGGCCCTGACGGCCAAGAGTCGGAAATTCCAAAATGCACTGCGTCATTGGCCAGGCTGTTATTTGACGTCGGCGAATTTGGCTTTCTTCCCTTAGGTCCGATCGATTTCCAGGAACCATTATCAAAAAAGACAATCCGCCTGCAGTTTTTCATTGGCTAGCTAAAGTTGGGAATGCATCCATAGCAATTTTGTCATGGTACTGTATAGACTTCAATTTGGCTCTTGTCCTGTATTTCTTTGTCTTCAAATTGTGTCCCTTTGTCCCATGAGTGCGGCTTTTGTGTATTTTAATTCATAGAACTGAGGTTGTTTGATGTCTTCCAGTTGGCATCCCGCCCTAGACAAAACTGTAACTATATCGTGGGTTTATTCATTAAGTTTATATCTGGGGATATAGCTACAGAACGTATTAGACATGGGAATATGTGATATTTACGGTTTATTATCGAACTGCGATTTTGTTGGCTGAATTGCTGGCACCAAAGCCGCTAAAATGACACGCACATTTTAGCGGGGTGTACATATCAAATTCATCCTGGCGATCAAGTCCCATAAACTCCACCGAGTTTCTGATTATCAACTTCGAAATTTCTTCTAGAACATATTCATCTATACTATTGAATCCCCTGAAAGCTGCATTGATCCGTAGTATCCCGTGGGGGGGAAGTTATCCGAAAGTTCCAACCGGCAAGATGGTTTGTTCACAATCCATATTTATTAGTCAAGTCAAGCATAGACACATCATTAACTGATTTTGCTCTTGTAGGTTCACGCTGATGCATCAAACTTTGCCAACGGCATAACAAAAGAGGACGCCTATGAGCAAGTGCTGTGGCAGGCCGAGGGCCTGACCACTGACCAGCGTAACTGGGTTCGTCAAACAATCTCGGTCGCCGGAACTATTGGACTTACCCTCTAACTCATTCTTGTAACAGGTCTGGTATGGAGATTGAGAGCTCGCTGGTTCAGGCCATGGCTAACAGTTCAGTAGTAACCTTTCAAATGCGGCTTCCCTATTGTGGCACGCATATAAATCTTTGGGATCACCGAGCAAGGATGTGAACTGGGCTGGTATGTCACAAACCCCAAGTCCCAGACACAAGTAGTAACGACGACATGTTGTGTTCAACTACAGGTTTCTACGTGCTTGACAAATCATCCCAAGATCCGCAACTCATTCTGGGGCCCTTCCAGGGAAAGGTCGCCTGCCAGACCATCAAGTTCGGCAAAGGTGTTTGCGGAGCAGCGGCAGCGACCCAAGAGACACAATTAGTCCGAGATGTGGAGGAGTTTCCGGGACATATTGCTTGTGACGGAGACAGCAAGAGTGAGATCGTCGTGCCTATTGTGGTTACTCAGGACGATGGTTCGAAGAAGCTGGTGGCTATCATCGACATCGACTGCGCTGAGCTGAATGGTTTTGACGAGGTTGACAAGGTCCATCTCGAGCAACTGGCAGCTCTCCTTGCCAAGAGCTGTGACTGGTAGCGGTTTTACACAAAAGCAATGAGATAGAACTACCAACGTCAAAATTGTGCTGGATTATTCGTAGATGTTTCTTCTCCCTGTTTGGAATTGAGTTTGTGTTGATTTGCGCCGTGGAGGTAGCGTTCGAACCGTCATTATTGCTACTTGTAATACTGCATGTCTGTTGTTGACCCAATTCTGTTTCTCGCCCACTTATATCAGAAACGGAGACACTGGTGGAAGACAAAAAACCTTGGAGCGCTACGGCATGACATGCCTCTTGCGTGAAACATGAACATGCTGCCGTCGGCATAATTGGAGTGATGGATTCACTACGTACTCTGTAGTAGTTTAGGAATTCATACTCGAGACAGAGACATTAAGGGTGAGACACTATGTCGTTATCTCCCATGGCAACAGGGTCCCTTTAACGCCGCAAACATTCTGCGACATCGAACCCGATCCGGTATCATGATGATGAAAGGCTGAAATAAGTTGTTTCTAGCAAATTCAGCCAGCCAAGGAACAGGATGATGCAGAGTCTAAGTTAGTGGCATCAGCCAGTGGGTCAATCGGTAGAGCCGATCTCGCCAGGGACATTGTTCCAATTGGACTCGACGAGGTTGATGAGGGCCGTTATTCCAACATCCAAACAAGGGCCAACTAATAAAATAGTGACATGCTCGTGAGGAGCAGGGGCCTTTCAACGTCCAGCCCATTATCCCGGTTCTGCTTTTGGGTTTAAGGGCGTCTCAGCAGTTTGCCCTTGGGCCCGCAGTCTAGATGGGCCTCTGGAGCGCACGATCATGCTTTCATAAGGTCTTGAGGTTGGTTCCTGTTTGCTTGAGCGGGATTACTCGATTTGCAAAATCGATGTGGTAATCGATCTTGGTAGGAAAACCCGAACAACCAAGGCCGTACCGATCATGGTCTGAGCACTCAACCAAGGGATGTCAGGAGATGGGGAGATCCATCATCATTGTTCAACTAGTATAACAAAGGAATGAATCGAGCGAGTGGAACATCAACGTCAGCCTACGGCTTGGCAATCGCGAGTCCGAGGGAGTCTGTATCTGGAGGATTGGATGTACGCAATAACTGTGTGGCTGTGACCATGACTTCGCCAAACACGCGCGTACCATTTCCATTTTCTACATATTCCCGAATGTGGTGTGGTGAAATGAGCAAAAGGCAGTGCAGCCATTGGAGGATCATGAGTTCAGCTCGAATGGTCTCTCTTAGGGCGAGGCGAGCTAGGTAACGTATTCAGTTGAAACCATTGGGTCTGCCCGTCTTCGTGCCTGTTCCTGAACCGTCCAAGGGACGGGAGCCACTTCACCTCAGTCATTCCGTCCCTGAATGATCCATGATCCCCTGAATCGGATGAGAGCGGGAGGTCGGAAGAGACATCGACATCGGCATCGACTTGGACCGCATTGCATTGCATTAATACCTGTAGACTCTGCCCTATCATGACGCGACCTCACCGTCTCTGCTTGCCATCTGCCATCCAATTGTCACTATCAACAACTGCCAAGGACCCAATCCCCTGGACGCGCCAAAACTTTAGAACTCCCCTGTTAATCTGGGCATAGATTCCCTGTAAATCCCCCAGAGGTGCTTGGCGAATGAGCGGCTCTAGGGGTAGATTCATCCCCTGCAGCAGTTGCACCAGCCTCCCCGTTTCCAGCCCAAGCCCAGCCTCCCGCCAGAGGCTCCACTCGAATTGTTCCACAGAGCCCCACTGGACTACCGCTTTCGGCCCCCAACCACACGCAAGCCAGACGTATACAACGTCTTGATATCCTGCTTCATCGCGTTCCTGTTCATTTGTCACAGAGAGAGAAGATTTCTTCCTTCTCTTGCTCTCAACATACACTCTCTTGTTCCCCAAGGGCTTACTAACCTCACAGCTTCTCTACAATATTCCCGACTGCTCAGGCTCTCAAGAGTAATTCGGGTTGGTGCGGTTTCTGATCGCGAGCAGCTCTCTCTCTTTCTACCATTCCGTCATCGCTCTAGCTGCATTACTCGGCCTGTTTTGTTTTCCAGTCTGGACTCGATTACTTAATTTCATACCCAACCCAAACACTCCGGAGCGGAAAGTTCACTATTCGAAAGTTTAATTCCACCTCATTCTCGAATTTCTTCCAGCCTCGCCTGGTTCTGTCATTCAACGCCTTCTGCTCCGTTTCAAACCTTACCCTTCGCATTCTCAACTCTTTATTTTCCGGTCTTTCCAAATATCTTTGTTCGATTCGATTTCTCTACCAGGGCGTTTCCTTTGATTCGCGCTAGTCCATTAGTCGTTCCTGACACCAACCAAACCAACTTTCGAGCTACCCAAATCGAGCTATCTTTGGTCAATAGCAGCAATTGTTCATGTAAACAAACCTGGCCTGGATTTAGCAACCACCTCACTCTTTAACCATCCCATTGCTATCTCGCCCGGGCGCTGGTGCGTATAGCTGTAATGGCAGCCAAAGTCAAGAATCTTATGAGTGCAGCGCACACTGCGGGCATCTTTGCCGATATTGCGGTGGACGGCCCAGAGATTGGAACCCTGGTCGCTATCGTCGATCGGGCCAAGAACTTGCCGAATCGCAAGACGATCGGGAAGCAGGACCCTTACTGCGCAGCCAGATTAGGAAAGGAAGCCAGAAAGACGACGACAGATGTCAGAGGTGGACAAACACCAAAATGGTAAGATCTTGCAGCACCCGCGGAGCTAATCGAAGGCAAGTTGAGACTAATCGGTACAATAGGGATCAAGAACTTCGTTTCACAGTCCATGACTGCCCGGATTACTACCAACTCAAGCTATCCATCTTCACAGACGATAAGCGGACAGACCTGATTGGAGAGTCCTGGATAGACCTCAGAGGAATCATTGTGCCTGGGGGCGGCCAAAATGACTTTTGGCAAACATTAACTTGCAAAGGCAAATATGCTGGAGAGATCCGAGTTGAAATCACTTTCTACGATACTCGACCAAAGCCAGACAAGCCCGCACCGAAACAAAAGCAGATTGCACCCAGCGAACCCGACCAGGGATCTGTTAAGCAAAGAACGCCCGTTAAGAGACGTCCTTTGCCGTCCGATCCTGTTACTGGTGAGGCTCCAACTGTGACTCCTCCAGCCCCTGCTCCAGCTCCAACGACAGCACCCCAGCCAGCTCCCTTACCGGTGCCTACAGCAACACCTAGTGGTCCTGATCACCGCACGCCTGTACGAACTCATGGCAAACAAGCCTCACACTCAGGAAGCTTTGTCCCAACGCAGTCGCCTCTGCAAGCTGTCGAGTACAACACACCGCCGTCACACTCATCCCGCCGTCACACGGAGCAATACCCCCCATCTCCACACGGGTCTGTCCCACAGGAGTATATAACACCAAGTCGTGAGGCACCCCGCCAGTCGCGGAGGTCGATGGTTTCTTATGAGGGAGCTCACCAGCAGTACGATGAGCGGGAGTATAGCTCAAGATACACACCACAACAGGAGCTGATGGATCCTCGAGTTCAATACTCTCCTCAACCAGATCAGATGGATCCTCGAGGCCATTACTCTCCCCAACACGACCCCTATCAGCAGCCTCCGCCACTGTCAGATGATCCCAGGCAGTACTCGCCAGTAGAGAATGAACGTCCTCCACCACCACCCGCCCACAGAAGCAGACACAACAGCACAGGCCAGGAACTTGTGCCCAGAGGAAGCTTCGATACGTCACCAAACAAGATGCCACAGATGAGACATGACGTTTTGAGACATGAAGCTCAGAGACAGTCAATGGTGGCGTATCCTGGACGCCCGGCATTTCGGGCATATGATTCAGCCCCTGCCGCCAACCAATCCACCCCACCAAACACAAACAGCTATGATGCCATGCCGAGACATAGCTCTTATGACGCCAGTTATGATCCCCATTACAGATCTATGCAGCCCACAGTTGAGGATGTCCCTGAAGCCTCAGGTCCACCTGGTCAGAACTTTGCCCAAAATGGCTCACAGTTCCAGCGTTCCGATGAGCTTTGCTTCGATGACAACCCCAGCCCTGCACCTCTCGTCCTGAGACGATCTCCTGTTCCTGCTCCGGCACCACTCCGGGACGATTACTCGCCATCGCACGTCCCCCAAGATTACCACAACCCTGAGGACTGGCAGGTGACAGTGTCACCATCTCATGGTCGAGGCTATCCAAGAAACGCCGGGGATAATCCATATTATCCCCAGAATGGCCAAGGTCATTACCAAGGCCACTCGACTGACATGACTGTCGCGCATAGGCAAAACCCACACAACTATGCTCCGCCGCCTCTCCCAGCAGCTCTCGTGCCGGGTTTGGATGCAAGCCAGTCTCAGGAATTGACGGATCTCATATATGAAGACCGCCGACATGACCGAAGGCAGCATTCTCAGAGCATGTCTAGTATGCACACACCTCCCCGAGGGCGCCCGAGGAACGAGTCGTTCCAAGAATATAACCAGCCGCCACCCGAGCATGCCTATGCTGTTCAGCCGTACAACCGGCGGGCAATCACTTACAACCCGCCGGAGCAACAAGTTGTAAAGCCTCGAGCCATATCGCCCGATCCACGCACAAGCCCCAACACACAGCACAGGATCAAGCGTAAATCGGTCAGTCCTGCGCCACCGCTCGAAGATCAGAGGAGAAAGTCGGATATTCCTTTTGGACCAGACTCGTATGATGCATTGAACCCCAGCCTTGTCTCTTCCAAAGACGGAGCAAGCCCATCACCGGATTTCTTGGACGAGGAGCCAAAGAAAATCATCACATACGACGGACGGGAGATCGATCCTTCTGACCATCTTCCTATGGAGACATGGGCCCCTGAACCGGAAAAGAAGCATCCGGAGGCTAACCCGACCGAAACACGCTCACGACCTCCCTTATCAGGGGCACAACCAATGCCTCCAAGCACTCGAAGGCCACCTCGTAGTGGGCGTCATTCGATGTCCGCCGTCAATCCATCTTATTCATTCTCCGACGAACCACGCACACCCCCACAGGCCGGTCGCACCCGTCTTCAGAAGCGCACTAACCGCACTTCGGCTGGCAACTCCCCAGCAGCCTCCAGTCCACTGGCTCCAATTTCTAAGGATAATTACCAGGAGAGGGCTCCATACGGAAATGCTTCGCTTCGCGGCCTACCCCGTGCAGGAACATGGGACTTTGAAGACGAGAATCGGGGTGCATATGGTGGTCCTCCCATTCCAGCAAAGATCCCTCTGCCCATGATGAGCGGTGCCAACGGCACGGGGCAGGAGTTAGCATTAGTGCAGGAGATGCAGCGAATCGATATTGGGACAGGCAGGTCCCGACGTAGGGGAGGATACTAAATCAACGAAGGTAACGAGACCTAGAGGGAATGTATAATATTATATCCACGGTAGTACTGATTCGGCGTTGGAATAAGGCAACATCTGGGAGGATGCGTAAGGTAATGTTGGAGTTTTATGCATTCATGTTAAGAAAATTGTTCAAAATTAGAAACCAATTCTTCTACCAATATATACCATTAGATTTCTTTCATTCAACCGCCACCAAACACAAGGGACTAGACTACGTGATATGACGAAGGATCTAATGATGGATCCCTTGTAGAAGCTCTGTAAAAACACCTCAAAGTACCTAAGATAAAATATTTATACTACCTTTAGTACTTACTTTGTTCCCTCTTCATTGACATTGTATCTCCATTAGATGCTCGGGCTTTTTTGTCAGGAGATAGTCGCATGAAAGTTATACAGGCAGGCAGGTCTACAGGCAGTGGAGCTCATGCTAAACGACCCAATGTTAACCCAAAAGGGTTAGTGTTTCACCTAAAATCATCAAGTACCTAGGTACCTTGGCCATCAGAATTTCTTTATCTTATCAGGCTCTGAAAAAAAATCATGGCGACCTTCAAGGAAGTTGACTTCTAAACACCACCACTGTGAAAGCTCATCATTGCGATACTCGACAATGGCTGCTCAGGTGGGACCTCTGCCACAGCTCAAGCTGCCTTCGGGCCCTACGCCAATCACTGCCGAACAACGATACTGGAAGACCTTCAAGAACCAGCTTCTGATTCCGTCACCAACATCGTATCCCGTCGTTCACATCTCGGCCAATAACGATTCTTTCGCAGTCACCACAGGCACACGCATTCAGATCTACTCGAATCGAACGCGCAAGCTTCAAAAGACTATTACGCGCTTTGGAGACGTTGCACGTAGCGGTGAGATCAGGAAAGATGGAAGGGTACTGGCGGCTGGTGACGATACGGGAAAGATTCAGGTCTTCGATGTCAATTCTAGGGCGATCCTCAAGACATGGACGCAGCATAAGCAGCCAGTCTGGACAACCAAGTTCTCACCGACTGAGCTGACGACCTTGTTGAGCGCTAGCGACGATAAAACTGTTCGACTCTGGGATCTCCCAAGCAACGACCCGACGACTACATTTGTTGGTCATTCAGACTACGTTCGATGCGCCAACTTCATGCCTGGCACTATGTCCGACATGATTGTCTCAGGAAGCTATGACTCAACCGTCAAGCTTTGGGACCCTAGGGCAGGAAGCAACAGTGCGGTCATGACTTTCAAGCATGCTGCGCCTATCGAAGATGTGCTGTCTATGCCCACCGGAACCGCAGTTCTTGCAGCTGCGGGTGAATCGATTAGCGTTCTCGACCTTGTTGCCGCGCGCCCTCTGCACATGATTACCAACCACCAGAAGACAGTCACTTCTCTCAGCCTCGCGTCCAATGGCCGACGGCTTGTCAGTGGTGGCCTGGAGGGTCATGTTAAAGTGTTCGAAACGACTGGATGGAACGTTGTCTCGAGCACCAAGTACCAATCTCCCGTCCTGTCTGTCAAGGTCATCCCGTCTAGCGATGATGCCGATTCAAGCGACCGACATCTAGCAGTTGGTATGCAGTCTGGTGTTCTTAGTGTGCGAACCCGCCTCACTGGAGCCGAGGCCAACAGAGAAGCCGAACGGGAGAAGGAAATGGCTGCTCTGGTTGCTGGAACCATTGAAGCCCATGACGCCAAACGTAAGAAGCGGAAGAGGAGAGTTACTGCAGCAAAGAAGTTGGATATGGTTGGCGAGGGGGCCGATGTTGTCATTGCAAACGAGTCTCGCGCCTACAAGAAAAAAGAGCGCCCGTGGCAGAGTGACCTACGACATGCTCGATATGCGCGTGCACTCGATCAAGTCCTCGACAAAGACTCACCTGAGCATTCACCTCTCAACGTGCTTACCCTTCTCCTGGCCCTTCGCCATCGCAGCGCTCTCCAAGATGCCCTGGAGTCTCGAGACGAGCACACAGTTCAGCCCATCTTGAAGTGGGTTTGCAATCACATCTGCGACCCCCGATATGTTAGTGTCTGCGTAGAAGTTGGTCTCCACCTTCTCGAGCTCTACGCAGAGTTCGTAGGTGGTTCAGCAGAGCTGCATGAAGGCTTTAGGACTTTACACCGCCGAGTTAGGGTCGAGGTGGAGAGAGCCCAGGTAGCATGCCAAACCGGGGGTATGCTCGAGAGTCTGATGGTCGGGACCCTCTAATAGATAGGCACGAAGCGTGTGGTATTATATCCCGAGGTTGTTGGGCTCAGTTTGCATTGCGCGTGGCGTTACGGCGGATTAAAATGGGAGTATATGGTTGTGAAACTAGCACGAGGCTTAGGCTTGCACTTGGAAGGGCGGCCGAAAGGATTGAATGTTGGCTGTGTGAGGTTGATAACATGGAATCGCTATATCTACGCCATACGACTTATTCAATCTGGCGCATACCGCGCCTAGATATTTCACTTGGTTTGAGCACATTCGGTTCCTTGTATGTGTTTGTGTTTTGAGTACGTTATTTGTTTGCCATCGGTATATGTAGCTGCAAATATCCTTCAAGAGACCGACCATCTTTCAATAGCTTTATCCCCCAAGCTCAGGTCACTGGCTCCCAATATGTTCCAATGATTCCACTCAGGCTATGCTCAATATCAGGAGTTTTCTTATGCCCCGGGTGCCAGGCAGCCCGGTAAGCAAGGCAAGGTACCGACCCAGTATTGGAATAATATAGTTGCTACCTACTAATATTGTGTTTAGGCACTTGGGTGAATCGCCAGCTGCAATCACTGGCAAGCAAACGCCTTCTGATGTTGTGAAGCCGCTTCATCCCCACTTTCTTCTTTTGATTTTGGCCTTTGATATTTTCTCGCTTGTTCATATCTCTTCTTTTCTTTATTTATGGACTGATCTCTCAAAGCAAAACATTTCATCGTCTTTATTGCCATGAGCCTTGGAGATGACAGGAATATCCTCCGAAACTCGTACCTGGAGCAGAGACCTCTTGCACTCGGCAGTGGGGGACTTGCTGGCCAGGAGCTTCTTGTGGTTCACGAAGAGTTATTGATGCGGTACTGCCTCTCGTAGCTCTCTGAGGCGAGAATTGATTTCAATGGTAAGTTTTCTTCGGAACGCTTCGAGAGCACTATCTGATCTACCACGATAGGGTGGGCTCATAGCTCTTACACGCTTTATATGATGCGGAGCAGTTTCTCGACGAACCCAAGCGGGGAGAGAGAGAGAGAGAGACAGAGAGAGAGAGAGAGAGAGAGAGAGAGAGTGTGTGTGTGTGTGTAACTTTGACGTTATCTTCTCCAGAAACTTCCAGAATATCTTTGCGCATGCAAGCCGCCCTGAAAACGAGCCAACTCGCCGAATTCTGATGAAGCATCTTGCGACATCGCTGTCTTCTCCTCTTTGGAGCCAAACGATGATGACCTGGATGTCTATGGTACTAGGACCGATGGTACCAACAATTCTCACTGGATTGCTCATTATCTGAATCCTGATGTTGTTGAAATGGTGCCTCATGGCGGAGCGCCTGTTACCTTTTTCCTACCCGCAGAATATCGCGAACGTATCTCCTCCAAAGCATTCCCTTTCTGCTAGGCAGGTTGGCCACATCACTCGCGACATCACCAATGCCTTCCGCCTCGGTGAAGAGAAAGCGTCCAATCATCGCACTTCAATGAGATGAGGTTGAGATCAATAACGGCTGAAAGAAAAAAAGATAACGACAAGGTTGCCGGCCTCGAAGCATCTATCGATGAGCAATGCACCCGCTTATTCGTCACTCATGCTGCACAACCTATCTACCAGCTTACAACGACTCCCTCCGCTGCCGCTGAGTTGCAGACAAGGCACTCTGTCCAGAGAGCCGCCACTGCCAAGGCTGTTGTTCACGAGCTTTGTAGTCATGATGACGAGGCAGATCATATATGGTATAACCAAGTCAGTACTTGAGTCCCCAAGAGTGCAGCTACGGACAGAGGCCCCGAGCACCATGGAGTTCGAGTTCCTAACCCTGCTGGCGCCAAGCAAACATAGCTCTGTACTATGCATCCTCATATCAAGAAGAGTGGGACTTCTTCTGATACTCCTGCTGATGACGGCCGGGGTGCACCGCCACCTGCTACGGATGACTGGCAAACTCCTCAACCTCCCATCGGTGATGAGTCTGACACTTCGGATGCACACATTGATGACGAGTCTGATCTCCCAGCGATCCCTCGTTATGAAGTTGCGCTCACTCCAAGTGGTGCTAGCCTCCAGCGTGCCCCGTATGTCATCGTCAAGAGAATGTCACACCAGACCTTAATAAAGAGTGTCAAAACAAACTCAGCAAAAGGTATTTTAAGTTCATCCTAAACTTATCCACTTATAGTAAGTTACCTAAGTCTTTTTTTCATATAGGATCAAGACCCTAGGTTTTCTTTCTCCCCCAGTTTCCAGCTATGGGTGCTCTTTTTCACAGATGATTGTACCACAATCGATCCACAACGACAACGCCGCGGAGCTCTCCGACACTGGTTTGAACCACTTCTCAGGCGTGAAGCTGCTCACTTCAAGCTTGCCTTCTACAGAAACTAATCATGAAGATCAAGTTCCCGAAAGCGTGGCACACGTCGAAGGCCTGGTCAGTGTTCCTGTTCTCGATGGACATGTAGAAGCATCTGCACCTTTCACGGAGTATGAAGAGCCCGAGCTTGGCGAGTACAAACAGACGGAAGGATTCATGTCTGCAAAGGGATCGACGGCGGATCATTTGATCAGAGCTCCAGCAAACCCAGAGTTGCCTGGACTGCTGCTCAGAATAAGGTCGTTAATGATGCGGCTCATAGCGCATTTCTGCTGAGTTTCGCACGCTGATGGTGCATGCAGTGCCACTACTTGACATTGTCGTCGGCACTCCAGTTGCTCTGGTCGAGCTTGCTCAGCATACCGATTTCGACCTACAGTTGATCATCGTGGATGAAGCTGCCCGCCGGACCGAGGATCTATCGCTCGCCTTTCAAGCTGAATGGCAGTCTGCATTGTACATACACATCGGCGATACTCAGCAATTGCCGCCTATCGGATTTACTGTTAGGCAGCCTGACTCCAAGGCTGTCTTCTCCTACCAGAGGCAGACCAGCCTAGCACGCCTCCGTCGAAACTATCATGCGCGTGTCAACGCTGTTTCATGAGCTCGAACCATGTTCCATGGTGACAGCATGACAGCGGTTCACCGAACACACTGTGAGGCCAGCACGAAGTTCGCACGCTGGCCTTTCAGGGGAAGGCAAGAAAACTTGAGACCTTTATCCTAAGTGATGAAAAGACTTAGGTAATTTAGTCTAAGTTTAGGGGAGTCTTTACTAAATTTATTTTGGCATCCTCTTCTCTGCCTTGAGCATCTTCATCGGCGACACCCAACAATTTGGGCCCATTGGTCTCACCGTTGATCAAGATGATTTCATAACAGTCTTCTTTCATCAAAGGAAACCAGCCCCTTCCATCGAATGGAGAGCGCTGGGCATATCACTTTCCGACTGCCCCGAAACTTTAGTGCCTACGTCCAAGCACAGAACATGTTCTATGGCAACGAGATAACAGTGGTGAACCGCAACCACACTCCGGCCACCCGAATCCTCACTGACTGGGTTGGCACAGGAATTTGCAAGCTTCCATACAACTTCGTCCATCATCATGATTCGACCCGACAACTGCTCGGAGGCACCCCAAGGCAACTCGTTCTATAATGATGGCTACGCAAACTTCACCATCCAGCTGATCATCCAGTTCTATCGACCGTTCAATCCTGTCCACGTGCGAGACGAGTCGCGAAGGGCCTCGGTTCTTATCATCGCAGCTTATCGCTCGCAGGTGCATGATGAAGAATTCTTGTTGAATCAGGTCACATCTGCTGAATTGCCCAAGTCACTCATCGACGTTCGTACCATTGATGACTCTCTCAGTCACGAGGCTGACTACGTCTTTATCGATCTCACTCGAACCGACAAGCACGGCTTCCTCAAGAACGCTCGGCGAATCAATGTGTTAGCCTCTCGCGCACAGTCGGTTCATTTTTCATCGGTCCGGGCAGCAAAGTTTCCCTCGTCCACCCCATCCGTCATCTTGGGGAGTTTCTCGAGGCACGCCACGCCGTGATTGAACTTTGGGCACATCTCAATTGTCGAGTCTAACCACAAGCTTCATATCCCCTACAGCGGCCAAGCCATCAAGAAATGGGTGCATGATGGCACTGAAGTTGCACCTACTCTGAAAATGATGTCAATACGAGAAATTGATTCTTTCCTCTGGAGTTCTCGAAGCCGAAACTCACAGGAACATGGAGACCTTAGGTGCAGTCCATAAGAACCAAGTTCAAGAAACGGATCTCGACCTCTCCTGGTGTATGGCAGCCAACATTGCCTTTTTTGGCCGATGCGAGCTCCAATAATCTATCCTGGGGACTGTCAACGATGGTGTGGATGATGAAAGCATGCCAGAGAGGGAAGATGATCGTGATGATGACTCTGTTTGAACTGAAAGGGGCCTCCAAGTTGCACGCCAGTTCAATGCTGATAAAAGATCGCAAGCTTCTACCACACCACCATCCTCTCGTCTAAAGGTCTCGCCACCAAATGACGCCGTAAAGCTGGAACTTGTGCGAACCAAAATTTCGAAGATAACACGAGCAGTTTCAACGGCGTTGATTCTGACGGGGAGTTTCTGACGTACAGTACTGTCCTTGTCAAAGCCAGTCATGCCCACAAGGCCGTGATCCTCAGAGAACTCGAGAAACTCTGCGTGATCGAGTGGGCTGAAGAGGCAAATAAAACACCCCTGGTTTCGCGAGCACCAACAGAAGAGCGCAAATCACAATCATTCTTAACGATCTCTATGAAAGGGACAAGCCCAGATTCTACGAATTGGATTGTCCATCTTCGGGCAGAGGTGCAAATGAACCTCGATACCTTCGGCTAAACTCGCTGAGATACATAGTTGAATGCCACTCTGGACGATGACACATGCTTCTCAGGTGTCTTCATAGGGCTGTCTCTCGACAACGTTGATGATTCGACCCGACAACGCTGAAGAGATGAAGACCGGAAACAGCTTCGCAAACCCCACCAACGCCAACTTCGCAATGCAGCTCGTCGTCCAGCTCTATCGAGATGCAGCTCGTGTCGACGCTCGTGACTCTCTAAGCGCGCGTCTGTTCTCATGCCGACTCCATACGAAGAACAGAAACACCTATATGATCTCTTGCTGCGACAATTGACCAAGGCCGAAGTCCCTCAGGATTTGGTTGAAGTCCGAACTGTTGACGAATCACCCAGTCATGAAGCGGATGTCGTCATCCTCGACTAAGTGCGCACTCTAAAGAAGGGTTTCATCAACGAGGCCCCTCGCATGAATGTGGCTACGACTCATGCTCGTCTTGGCCAGTTCATTATTGGTCCGGGCAAGAAGACTCCCCTTGAGTGGCCCTTGAACCACATCGTTGCTTTCCTTGAGGAACGAAGTGCAGTCATCAATCTCAGGGGCCGCTGCCATTGGGACTTGATGTGCCAGAACTGCTGTCAGCCCGGTCATTTCGCTACCAACTGCAAATTCAAGCCGAAGTGTGTTCGGTGTGATGGAGCACCCCACGCGACTCGCAACTGTCCTCGCGCGGAGGAGGATGCGATCTCGACATCCACATCCGAACCGATCACTGCTGGCGATGGCATTCAGCGAAATGTTCTCAACCCTCCACGGGTCAACTTCTCCGATCCGAAGCGATCTAAGAAGAACAGCACCACTCGCGAGGAAGCGTTCGCTAAGCCCAACAAACAGCAGGACGCAATGCGCAAGGCCTATCGTGATGCTCTGTATGCGCTTCGCAAGGCCAGGAAGGACCAAGACGTTGAGGATCTTGGGACTGATGAACAGGGCGATGATGTGTCTGATGATGGAGAAGCAGGCAACGAGGAAGCAGGTGGTGAGGGAGCTGATGATGGCATCAGCTGGTAAAGGGACGGACACAATGCTGTGATGTGTATGAGTTTTTCAAGAACGATAAAGGTGAACAGGTACAAGGGATTACAGATAATCAGCTGGTACCCATGCTAACTAATATATACCCACGCATATATATATTTTGGGGCGTCGTGATGCATATTGTTTACGTAGTGCTTTATCTCCTGCCTGTGATGTACAAACGCCAACCATGGTACCTGGGCAAGGGATGTAATTTGCCTTTGCCAATCGAGATGATAGCAGTCAGTATCATGGTCTTGGAGCTTTTAGTCGTTAACAATCCTTTGATTCTCAATGCTACCCGAAGTGATATTCCCATTCCAATGCATTCGCAATTGACTTTTCATTTCTCTCTTATTCCCATTCCCGAAATAAGTGCTGTCCCATGTTGCCGTTCCTGTGAAATTGCCCAAAACACCAAATGACGGAACCCGATTTCAGCCCAGTTCCCTTTAACCAGAAGCATGATATCGCAAAGAAACAAAACCCAGCAAACAGAAGGAAGCAAACAGAAAAAGAAAAAGGAAATCAGAGTCTCAAAAATCACAAATGTGGTCAGTTCCCGACAAGACCAACCAATAAACCCATTTCCCAGTCATGTCAAACCCAGCATTCGTTCGTGTCGAAACTCCAAGTGAAGGGGACTGCAAGTGATCAAAGAGCCGCCATTCTCTGCGCGCACATCGCTCTATGTGCCTCAATCTTCGCGATTGTGGCATCGTCAACATCCCGAGTCAGCGGCTTCATCATAAGGTCACCGAGCAGATGTTCGCCACCGAGTGGGAAGGCTGCGCCCTTTGCCTTAGCCTCAGCGAACTTTCGTAGCATAGAACGACCCGTAGCGATAGTAAGATCGCGATTGAAGGACCTCATTGCATTCTCCCAGTATAAATCGTGCCTGAACTTGGCATCGAATTCGGCTCGAGTCATGTCCCAGTCAGGCTGGAGTTTAACCTTGTCAGAGGCACCGATCTTTCCTTTCGCATCTTTCCAACTGAACTGTAGAGAAAACCCCTTGTTAACAGTCACAGTGTAGTATGCCGGTTGGCCTTTCTTGCGAGCTTCGTCTTGCTTGAGCAGTTCAGCGTCCCATTCGCTGGCCCCTTTCTGGCCCTTGTTACTCCTGGAATGAATTAGATAAACAGAATCGGCCAAGGTATGCTACCAGACTTCATTGGGGGTGCTAGATCGAGACTCACTTTCGCTTTGGCGGCTTAGATGATGTTTTGGGTTTACCCAAGTCCTCGCTCCAGACGCCGGCTGGCGCTCCAATCCGAATTATCGAAGGAGATCGAGGTTCCGCAGGAAAGTAGACGAGGTTCATATCCAAAGGATCCTAATTTCGATATATTTCTTGCATCAAGCCCAGTTTCATGTCAAGGGTAACGGAGATCATCCTAATTAGAACAAAATTCATCATAAGTTATCCTAAAGCGCCATAACCTTATGATTATCTTATGATTATCTTAGGGCAGTCTTAGGAGTCTTGGGATAGTTTTCCCTCTACTCGTTACAGGCTGCGATAGCCTCTGACCAAGTTTGCTTGTCAGCTTGAGCGATGCCACGAGCGTACGCTGAGAGAGATGCAAAGACACATGACGGGTGGCTGTTCTCAAATTGACGAGCTCGGAAGGCGTCGAGATGGTGAGCCATTGCCGCCATGTCGACATTGGAGGCGAGAGAGTGGCCCTCGGTCTGAGTCACAGCAGGTTCTGCGCCGGTTACGCGTTGGAGATTGGCGAACTCTCGCTTCCATGGTACGACTCGGGCAACCACCTTGTCAGGACAAGCCTTGGATGCTCTGCGAGCAGCATTGTCCACCTACCAGCTTGTTCTGGCTTGCAGTCCAAGCAACCTTTGCGGAAGTTGGAGTGGGTTCAGGTTCAACTGACTGACCAGCCTTGGATTGGAACTTTGGTGCCTTCTTGTACTTATCGGGCGCTGGGTTATCGTACTGGGTGATAGGAGCAACGGCTGGTTCATTAGTCGGATCATCCAGATCAGGAACGCCAAAGCCCCTGTTGCCATGGACATGCTGGAAAAGATCAAGAACTTGTGGTGCGGAAGCGGATGTCTTGACCATTTTCGTGAGGCAAACTGTCATATTGCTCGATGGCTTCCTGACGTAGATAGATCTCCAACGATGACGAGCTCTGTTCATTGAAAGTTGCACGGACAGCGGTGGTAATTTGTTGGTGGCAGTAGGGTGCATCTTCTAACGTTGGTTGCGATCAGACTCCGTGCTGTGGATGACAAATACCTCACTCCAGTCGAAGTCAAGGCGAATGTGACGAATTTCGGAAAAGACATCGCGAATATGCATCGCTGGCTTCTTAGCAAGGTCCCTATCTTGCAGGTTCTCGCCCAGCTCGTCTGATCCTTTGCCATGATATCCAAGTCCAGACAAATCCATGACTTCAAAAGCATGAAGGGTTGACAGAGCAATTTCATCGTCAGCGGAGACATCGGCGACGGAGACGGAGATTTTGTCGAGGATGGTGGCAAGTGGGATAATCAACCCAGAGATCTTGTTGAGGGATGAGCCGTTATGAACAAGAAACTCAGTGTGTATATGAGGTTGGGTGAATTGTCTAACTGAATCTCAGATAGCATATGGAGACCAGGATATGGCCAGCACCAAGACGAGCGACAGTGCCTCCATGAAAGCCTTTATAGGGTTGGCCATCAATACTTGATAGGTGGTGGAAATGGCCAGTGGTCTGACGCTTCATTCCGAAGGACGGGTTGGGGTCTTTCTTGATGGACATTGGCTGACCAATATCCTTTCCGATAAGAGCATTGCCAAGAGGCTCTCAGCGACGGCCGTTGCGGCGTTGTCACGAACCCAAGTGCTCAGGTGCCTTGTCCCAGACGAGGTTATCTTCTGCCTGGCGTCGGAGCATTAAGGCCAGTGCCTCAGCAGTCGCTGTATGTTGAAGAGAGGGAGGCTGATCTAGGAGATCGGCAGCAGCTTTTGCAGATGAGCCCTCCAGGAGATGGTAGATGGGCTTAGCGGATGTTATAACGATCGCTTCTAGACACTTTTCTTCCAACATGGCTGCTGTTCTCTATGTTGGGAGGGTGGTCGGCGAGCTGGCAACAGCCAAGCAGAGTGAATAATGTATATGTATATATATATATATATATAGTATGCTCCGAAAGTTGCTAAGATGAAGTCAGAAGGAGGGGGAAACCTTTGATTATATACTAAGAATGCTTCCTCCTTGCATACCTTTGTGTTTGCGGGGGAGTTTGTTGCTGCTTGTCACTCTGCCAGGACGTGGCAAACTGATACTTTTGATGGCCGTCAGGGTTTTAGGATGAGATTATCTGTGTGAACACTGGCGAGGAACAAACAAAGCCCTGCTATCGTCTTATGAAGAGTTTAGGTAAAAGAAGTCAGCGTTTGCAAAAGTTTTATGAAGAGTTTAGGATGTGGCTGCATAAGTCATGTTTGTTAGGGTGAAAGTTTTATTATGATATGAGTCACAATAGAGGCAAGGCTGGCAAGCACTGACAGACACTGGCAAATAAAATATATTAATGAGCTTTGCTAAATACCTAGGTACCTAGGTAATGCTATAGTGCAGGCCCTCGCATAATCTCCGTGAAAGCTCACGGGGGGTTTCAGACGAGCAGCAAAGCTGACAGCTGCCAACACTGGCCTATTGTTATACTAAAGCCCCTCAAAACAGCCTAGGTATTCAAACAATTAAGGTACCTAGGTAGTGAAGAGCAAAAGATTGTGGAAGATTAAAATCACAGACTTGGCTTCGCCCTTCACCATCTTTTCCTCTTTGCAACTTCAACATCCGCGAGGTGCCAACGCCACTCACTGGTTGACATTTTCACCAAACTACCCATTGTTTCCTGCCTTCGGACTGACTACTGGCCAAAGGAGATTCAAGGCTGTGTTGTAGGGTTGCACTCGTGGATATGCTTGCTCATATTGAAGGCATCAAGGGTTCAGTGTTCCCGCCTTCGATTCGGTCGAACCCTCACCCTCACCCTCGCCCTACTCCCCTCGCCATCTCCTCTCAGCCTATTGTTACCCTTCGACAAAAGTCTCGGCTTGCGCTCGTGGCCTCAAGGAGTCTTGCATCTGCTTCTGGTATGTCTCACACGAAGGCAAATCTGGGTCATCCGTTGATGTCTGACGCGTCTATCTAGAAATCCCTCCTCAGCCATGAACGATTACCCTGCCTTGTCGCTGGCGGAAGATGTCCTATTCACAAGGCTATTTCTTGCCTTCTATCCGGGCTCGACAGCCGTCGCCGATGACATGAGAAGGGGGCTAATGCAGGAGATCTACCGAGATTAGAATCCTTCAAAGAACAACCTCATCTTACCCCCTTCGAAGCCAGCGTCTCCAGGTGTTGACGTAATTGGTGTCAAAGCCGGATTCTGGAATAAGGATTTGAAACCATCAAAGCATCCGAAGGCATCTGAAAAGAAAGAAATGTGAGTGTCCCCTTGGGAGTCGAGCACTCTGTCACTCGGACCTCAATATCTAACACTCGGTAGAACATCCAAGGCCAGGAAAGAAGAGCCCAAAAGAGCGCTGAGGATGAGGCAGCAAAAGCCGAAGCTCGCAAAAAGGGAAAGACTGCCTATTTCACTGTCAATATAATCAAAGGGACCACCATGCGTTTCCAATGGAAAGACAAAAAGGGGATCATCTGGAGCGTTGATGATGTCACATTCAAGCCTGGCTGGGACCTAGACAGAGTCGAATTTGAGGCTAAGCTGGCCTACGACACGTACTGGGACTCTGAGAGTGGACAATACAGACATCTGGGAATCCCTCCAACACAGACTCCCTCACTACCAAAGTTGCTTGGACTGCTGGTCAGAACAAGCTCGCGGCTTGGTGATGATGCAGTTCGTCGCTCAGCTGCCAAGTCTCCAGAGAAGGTTGTTGTTCGTGTTCTCCCCTAGGACAAAGGAGTTCGCCAACCTTTAACGCGTGACCAAACCTGAACCTTTCAGCATCGACGTCTCAATCCAACCCACCGCGGGCAGGGGCAGTCGCGCACTAGCACAATATCTCCATGCTAGCAACGCCCGAGGGTTCGAGAATACCAACCCTTCACGTGTATTCGGACCCTTCTCTGAATTCGCTCGCAACATTCTTGAGACCAACAAGAAAGAGTGGCCTGGCGTTGTGCAGGCTTGGGAGGAGAAACGAAACGACCCGGACGCATTCGCGGTCAACATCACCAAGCACAAGCAGGCGTTTCGCAAGCTCATGGAACATGCAGTCTCTCACATCGGCCTCGCTATTGCGACTCCTGTGTCCCTGGTTGAGTCTGCATCAAAGTGTACACTCCTCATCTTCATCCCCTTTCAGGGCTGTTACTGCGTGCGATGGCGGTCCCCAAGGCAATGGTCCCCAAGGAAATATCGGTCCTCAAGGCAATGGCAGCCCCCAAGGGAATATCGGTCCCCAAGGCAATGGCCCTCTAGGCAACGGTGGCCATGAACTCCCAGAGTACATCGATCCAGAGCTTACTCAAGAGCATGTCTTGAGAGATATACACGTGCTGCCCGATCGGCCAGCTGGCCAACATGTTACAAAGCACACACAGCTGACATCCCACGAGAAGGTCATGCTCTTTCTTGTCTTCCAACGGCTCCGAGACACAGCAAACCCGCCTTACCGACTGACTGTGAGCGACTGGCAGTCTTTCTTCAACGCGCTTTTTGACAATTGGAACTCCCGCTTTGATCCTCCTGCCGACCCGGAGCTACCTGCCCGACAGTCGAAACAAACTCAGCTGGATGTGGCCACTCTCAACCAGGATCATCCTCCTTCCATGGCAAGGCAACGAGCCGGCGATGCTGCAGGGGGCAACCTAAGGTACCTAGGTACTAGTAAAAAGTACCAACCTACCTAATACGGAGTGGGCACATTTCTGCAATCTTCATACTTAAGTCAACACTTGCATTTTTCTTCTCCATGCCGGATATATTTTTGCTGTTCGTTTTTCTGTTTTGATGGTTGTTCTTTTTGCCGTAATACCGCGGACGGTTTGATAGTCTTATTCCGCTTGTCATCATCTAACTCCAGCTCTTGCTTCCTCGACAGCCCAGATGATACGGATGCGACTTCTTTCACCAGGGACTGGGCCAATGTAGCAACAACATCGGACTTTCCAATGAACAGTTATAGCCAGCCAGGCATACCTCAGCCTGGTAATACGGCCACTCGCTCTCGAGTGTTCTCTTGAGTCAGTAAACGGAATAGATCAGATTGGTGATCTGTTCGGCCACGTGCTTGAAAGCAGACTGTACTTTGTGCTGGCATCGAAGTGTGTATTCTTCAATTTGACTCTCTCTTTCACCGGCATAATCACAGACAATGCGCCGCCAACTGCTTTCACCTCATCATCTTCCTCTTCTATCCTCTGTGACATAGTTACGACCAATTACTCTCGAATCCACTCTCAAGTGGGTAAATCGGATATATTTATTCGACTACACGCATTAGCAGCTGGAAACACTCTGTGCCAGCATCATAGTGTTTACGCTTCAGTTTTACCCCTATATCGCTGGTATACTCGCGAGTCACAGATCACACAGCCAACTGCTTTCACACGATCACTCCCCTCTCGGTCACTACGAGTGAAAAGAACTCTTCTCCGATTTCGCTACCTTCGAAAAGCAAGAGAGAAAACTCTTCCCCGACTTGGCTGCATTCCGATATCGCAAAGAACTACCTGTATGTGCACTGCCAGCTGGAAGCACCTGGCAACTCTCAGCAAAGCCCTGCCATGAAAAAGCCCTTGCCCAAACAGCTTTGCCCTAAGGACAATAGGATGCAATAAATATTTGTGGGAAGTAAAAACGAAGCGCTCATATCCTTTGCCCCAACCTCATCTTTGTGTCCAACACACCACAAGCTCAACACCACACATTGAGTTCGTCACTTCAAGTCTATTCCCCGTCTGAATTCTCTTCTCCTCCTCAAGAGTCCCCCTTTCCTGAGTTTATTGACTATGCCGCCCTACGCCGACCCTGCCGCGGGTTTGGCCGACGATGAATCTGAGTTGTCACCTTAGGGGGGTATAACTGACGATGAGGGTGAAGGTAATGAGCGTCAAACTCTATCTTGCCGAGCGTTGTCTGACTCGGATGAACTTACCGCTGAAATCGTCAGCAACGACCACAGTGTTGCCAATTTTCGAGACCCTGACTCCTTCGCGAACACCCATGCTGTGTTGACCGCACGAGAGAAGGACATCATTTTCGTCATGCTCCAGCCGATTCGAAAGACAGCCGAGCCGCCTTTCAGACTCACTTGGGGCTACTGGAATAGCATCCTCAAGAAACTATTTGACGATTGGAACACCAAACTCCAGGCACCTCTCAATCCATTCCTACCCGACCGCATCAAGGAGCATACTTACATCAAGGGTGGCACCCTCAAATCCGATCAGCCTCTTCCAAACTCGAAGCGACGAGCTTGCAGGACCGTGCCGCAGGACTATCGCACCAGAGGCGCAGAAGCTAGGATTGGCGTGTACATCAATCCAGACACGAACTCAATCTCCTTCCCATGGACCCGACACGAAAGGAAACCCTGTCAGCGACTCAAATGTCACATTCAAGGACGGGAGAATCGAAGCCGATCTCCGTCGGGAAGGGAACAGAGCTCGTCATCATTGGAGATCTGGTTTCTTCCTGAAGAACCCTTCGAACACCATAACTGGAGTGACATCCTCGCAAATCTTCAGGTCTCCGCAAACCCTTACGCGGAATACCTCACCGACGTTCGTTCCAAGTACACTGATCTGACGCACAAGAACATCGGTGCGCTAGACCCTGACAGCAGACCCGATCGTGCCACTCCCAGCACTGCCTTCTTCTTCGGGGGCGAACATCGCACGGTCACATTGATCGCTGGTGCGGCTGAAGAGCAGGAAATGCAAGACACTCATGCAATCACTCTTTTGAACACCCATCTTAGAGCCGTCATCATTCCGGATTCGTTCTCTGCATGCATGGCAGCCACAAGATGATGATCTCGAAACCTATGGCATACCTGCAGGTGGTACTCTGAAAGGTCACCATCTTGTCCATTACATGGATCCGGAGATCGCCTCAGGTGTTCCAGATGCCGGCTCAAGCTGCACCTTCTTCATGGACATCTCATGGCGTGATCGTCAGCTACGTAAAGCCGACCTGACCCCTCAACAGATTGCTCGAATCACTCGCGATCTAACCAACCGCTTTCATTTTGCCGAGCAAAAGTTCATCAATGTCGGCGCGTCAATCGAGCAGAAGATCCAGACTGCTGCGGAAAGTGATGATACTGACAGGGTTGAGTACCTTGAAGAGAACAAGAAAAGAAAATATCTAGAAGCATTTGTTACAACAGCCGCCGAGCCCATTTACCATCTCCTCAAGGGCCCGTCTGCCAAAGCTGCTGCCGATCTTCCAGATCAGCCTCCCTCTCTTCAGCGTGCAGCGACTGCCGAGGCACTGTCTTTAGACCTCCGACGCCGTGACGGAGAAGATGACCTTGTCTAGTACCAGCGCTTGAGCACTTAGGTTCGTGACAACGCCGCAACGGCCGTCGCTGAGGGTCGCTCGGATAGAAGACCTGAGTTCCCTGCAGTTGCTTTACCCCTTCCTCCCGGTACGAATTCCAACCTGGCCCTCTACTATCTGCATAGCATACCGGTATACAGGTCAACTGGCCCTCAGGTTTCTCGAAGCCCTATCTGGACTTCCAGGTGAGGACGTTGAGACCATCTGGGGAATTCCACTAGTTCCACAATGGTCTTTTTACTCCCGGCTATTATGACAAAGAAACCAAGACCCAGGTTCCTGCGACTATTGCCGTGCCAAACTGCCTTATCCTGGCGTTGAGGTCAATTTGTACCACCGCCCTGAGGAGACAACAGCGCGTACCGAGTGCAATGCGATCACCAACATCAATGCTCGCGCTAAATCAGTTAATGAGACTATTGTTGGTGGCTTCTGGAAGTACAGTCATAACTTCCATGCTGTGCCTCAGATAGCTCAACTTTCATCTCAGGTTTCCTGGCCTCGCTCGTGCTTGCGCTGAAGAAAAGTTTGATGGTGAGGTCAAGGGTCTAGTGGAACGCCTTAAGGAAACTCCATACGGTTATGCCTTTGTCACTGGTGGTCCTGGTTCAGGAAAAACTACCACTGCCATGAATCTCGTAGCTGCTATCGTTTCTGGCAGTGTTCGCGAGTCAATCCGAGCTCACTGTTGCTGTTGGGTCTGAGTCTATTACCTCCGACAAGCCTGAGTCCGACAAGCCTGAGTCTGTCACCTCCGACAAGCCTGATCCTGTCGCTTCCGACAAGCCTGAGTCCACTGGCTGGATGGACGACGATAATGACGACGCGTGCTCAGAAACTTCCTTCTGTTCAGCTGTCTCTTATCTGGCTGTTGGTCCTGGTTCTGATCAACTTGAACAGGAGCACATCATTGGCGCTCGTTCCTTTGACATCCGTGATGACACGACTCTGCCCTCGGACCACCGCGTCCTTCCGACCAAAGGTGGCCCTAACCTCGAGTGTGGGTTGTATAATCAAAAGCATGCAACATCAGATGCCAGACGGTGCCTAGACGCCGAACTCAGTTGATGGCCTGCGGTCTCTTGTGGATAGCCCAGAATATACCCAGATGATGGCAATTTCTCAGGGCAGCGGCTCATCCAACATGTCGGTTGATGAACTTGCTTGCGTTCTCAAACTCCGGAGCGAACGTCAAGGCAGCATCCCACTTCAGCTCGCGGCGATGATTGATGGGAACCCGCCTGCTTCAGTGCCCATCTCCATATCGCTGAATCAAGACCGCTTCGAACAGACCTACAAAGAACAAGTTTTTTGGTTATATTTCGACCATTCACCCGCCAATTTCCGAAACCTGTTGATCGGTCACAACGAGATCTCCCATCCCATCTCTGCGATTGGAGACACTGTATGAAACCTCGTCACATCGTTGTTGAGCACCACAATCCCAACGCTGGCCGGAGCATATAGCGAGCCTTAGGATGATCTTTAGGATGAGTCTTAGGATAATTTTATGATAAACTTATGATGAGCCTTATGATAAACTTATACTCCCGCAGTTTACCACCCGAGTAATCTTTGCACACACGTCTGAATCTACCTAGTGCAAGGTCACATATTTATTTCCCTTTTGTGAAATTCGAGCCAAGACCCTGTACGTACTTTACAGCGGTATTGCTTTCTCTATTTTCGAGTCCCTTTTTTCCAAAGGAATAAATTGAGCAGCTGCTCTACCCAAACCAAGCATGGGCCGTCACCCCAATCATGTTCATCAGCTACATGCAGTGGATGAAGCAGAGACACAATGTTGGAATAGCTTCACCACAGCAACGCAGCACCCCAAAAATGTCTTGAGATGCCATACTGCGATAATCAGGGCATACATTCGGGCGTGATGTATGAGAGATCCTCGCCGGTCGTCAGTTGCACCCTCCCCTGGAGAGGCCCTCGGGGGTTGACGGCCGCAATCACTATCATGACTGTCAACAGCCGCCAGCTGCCCGACAGTGTCAACCACTGAAGCCTTTAGTATTCTCTCACCTTGCAGGGATTCATTCCCCCTCTTTCTACTATTCACACTCCGTTTTTTACTTATCATTGCCTGAGCACCGCGTTGTTCAAAACCACCATCCTCTTGCTTCCTGTCCTGTCCTCTCCTCTCCTCTTCTTTTCACTCGCGCATCATCATCGCTCGCGTTTGCATATAACTTCACAACGCAAGTCTGAGCCGCGCATCACTCAACTTCACTTACTTTCCTCTACCTCGCTCTATCTTACACTACTTCCGCATCCGATGTCAACCGCTCGCCCTCATCTCGCGATGTTGCAGATGCATCACCATCCCCTTCCCTTTCCTCCCAAGGACCCAGTAACCAGAGCCGCCGATCTCATGGCACTTATAAGGGATGACCTCGCTGAGCACTGTCGACGACCGAATTTCAAGATATTGCGCCCTCAAAAAGGCTACATGGTCAGCGATAAAGATATCGGTGATCTGATTGTGGATATTGTCAAAGAAGCACACAAAACAATTCACGCTCCCCAGACTAGCTGCAAGAGACGTATGTCTGCAACTGCTGTGATCATGCAGCACCCATTCGATAATAAGGTCGCGCGTCTCCAGGCGCTCATGAAAGATGACCTCGTGGATCATTGCCGTCATCCAAGCTACATGATGAACGATGGAGAGATCGCAGATCACATTGTGCAGATCGTCAAGGATGCATACAAACAAATTCATGTTCCTAGCCCTGCCCGCAAGCGACGCATGTCTGCATCTGCTGTGACAGCTGGTGTGATCATGCAGCACCCATTCGCCGAAAAGCCTCTCGGTTCAGCTTTACATGGGTTTGACATCGGCCAATTGAAGGAGAACCGAGATAATCAACTCACCTTTAACATGAAGGATCAAGCCACTGGTTGGTTCCATATTCTTCTCAGTGCTGATTGCCAGCTACTCCCGGGCTTCCATGCTGGTACCGTTGCATGACTTGGCGTCAGGCCCCTTGTGCCGGCCTCGTTGTCCGTCTTGAAATCATAGTCAGGGAATTTCTTAAGCCACATATGCATTTCAAGTTTGGCATCCGCAATGGTGGTAGATCTGTGATCTTCATGGATTTAATCGTCCCCCTTGATTACATTGTTGATGCGATCACTCTCAACAACATCAATACAGATAACATGAACTCTCTCGCACCTCTCCGTATGTTCAATGCTATCGACATCTCGGAGCTCGCGAACCATGTCAAGGGTTCCGACGTTCTTGGCGAAAAGCTTGAGGATCTTGACATGTCAAACCCCGTCAACCACATTCACCTCGTGGCAGAGAAAGTGCGTCATCTTCGGATTGGTGTTGACTGGTCAAAACTTTTTGTCATCGATAACTTGGGATTCAAGCTCTATATCAAACTGTACCTTTCTACTATACAGAACATCGCTTCTGCCATCGCTAGCCAATTCAGAAAGAAGAGCAAGAGATCTTTTGAGGCACGGTTCATCCATGAGGGATCATTTGATCGTTCTTGGCCAGATATCCTCGCCGATGCCACGCAGTTCACCGAACCATACGCAGACTATATTATGGATACTCGTTACGGTTACGCGGACCTGACCTTCAGGAACTTGAGCCCAATCGATCCTGATGACCGACCCGATCGTCCAAACAAGGCCTCCACCTTCTTCATTAGTGCCGAGCATCACACTGTCGCCTTACTAGGTCGTCAGTGCTGCCAAAGAACAAGAGATGCATGATGACCATGCCTCCAGACTGCTCAATACGCCCATACGAGCTGTTGTTTGGCCTGATGAATACTCTACATGGAAACCCAGCGAGAATGATCTCGAGAAATATGACATCTTCTTGACCATTTTCCATATTACCTCTAGGTGACGAGAAGCCCCTTACCTGACGCACTCTGCTCAACTGCGAGAGTGCTATCGGCGGCGAGGCGATCGCGATACTCGGCGTCCATGAAGAATGTGGCAGTAGATCCGACAGTAGACATAGCTTTGACAATTTCAGGATCAGTATAATAGGCGACTCAGCGAGCGGTTCTGGTACCATCGGCAGTGAAACTACTCAGGATAATTGTTATGTAATGAACCAATACACAGCCAAGATATAAAGAATGCGTTATGATTTAGAAAGCACCAGTGGCACTGTAAAATCTAAATATACGTTAATTTGAAAAGCACTAAGCTAGGTACTCTTTCCCACCATTCGCATGTTATAAGAAACTCTTCAACTTCTTGTCCGATAAGAGAATCGGACTAGTCAGTCCATAGTCAATTGTATACAATTCTTAATCCAACTACATCACTGGTTTTGCAAGACACAAGGTCATATTTTTGTCATGTAAGATAATTCATTAATATTCATTAAAGAAATGCTGCTATACATATCCATAAATCATCATTAAGCCCTTGGTTCCTATTTACAGACCCCGGTGAGTCTCCTGGTGAGTGCTGCTGTGTCGTCGGCTGTGGTCGCTGTGAGGATCGTCATGAGCGATCTCAGTGGGAACATGCTTCTGCAGGACAGAAGGAGGAACCTGAGTGGCATCGGTGGGATCACGGCCGGCGAAGTTGTTGTTGCTGTTGGAGAAAATTTGGTGTCAAAAAGAGGATCGCTGTACGAGGTACCGGGACAGGCCGCTGGAAAGACTTACGACTGCTGGAAAGTCTTCTCCTTGCCCACGGTCTTGCTTCCGTCAAGGTCGGAGTCGACACGAGGGTCAGCCTTGTTCAAAGCATCGGACTTGTGAGGTCCCGCGGTGTTAGGAGCAGGGCCGGGTCCGGTGCCGTAACCGGAGCCAGCACCGCCGAGACCAGCACCAGTGCCGGTGCCAGTAGAGCCGTATGTACCGGTGGAGCCAGTTCCGCCCAGGCCGGAGGTGTGGGTACCCGTGGGGCCGTGTGCGCCAGCACCGTGGCTGGAGAAGCCTGAAGTGCCAGTAGTAGTCTGGTCATAGGTGTTGCCGCCAATGCCACCAGTGCGGCGAGAGCTGTCAAGGTCGGAGTCAACGCGGGGGTCGGCGGCGTTGGCAGCTCGAGAAGAGTGAGGTCCAACAGTACCCTCAGGGAGGTTCTCAGATCGTCCCATGCCGCCAGTGTGGCCAAGGCCGCCAGTGGTATGGCCAGGCATGTTCTCGGAGTAGGTAGAGCCTCCGGTCAAACCACCAGTTGTGCCAGTAGTTCCACTCAAGCCGTGAGACCCGGTGGCACCGGTACGGCGGGAGCTGTCAAGATCGGAGTCAACGCGGGGGTCAACGGCGTTGGCAGCTCGAGAAGAGTGAGGCCCAACAGAACCCTCAGGGAGTCCTGAGGAGTGAGTGCCGGTGGCTCCAGTAGAGCCAAGGCCTCCGGTTGTAGTGTGGTGGCCGGTTGTGGTGCCGGGGTTGGCGCGGTGATCGCGGTCAGAGTCAATTCGAGGATCAGCAGCGTTGGCAGCTCGAGAAGAGTGAGTTCCGTGAGTTCCAGTAGGCTGCTCGTGGGACTTGTCCTTGTCGGAGTGGATAGCGTCCTTGACCTTGTTGATGAGACCAGACATGATGAATGTAGTTTTTAGGTTGTTGTTTTGGAGGGGTTGGGTATCTTGAAAGATGGTGTGTGTGGGAGTTGAGTTGAAGTGAAGATGCTTTGGGTATCTTTGAATGCTGTTGTTTGATGACGAGAAGAAAGAACAGTTTCGAGGAGAGATATCATGAATCTTATATAGTTGCAGATTGTCATCCCGGGAGCCTCAATCTCGATGCCATCCTCAGCAAACCTGGCAGGCGCAAACTCTTTCGATCCTCAGATCTCGGCCTGTCTCCTCGTTCCTCTCTCCTCTCTCGTTTCACCCCTCCACCGACCTCACTTTGCGTCATAGCATTCACCCCCGATCTTTGGAGAAGTCTAGCCCTGAGCTTGGCGACGATTGGTGAAGGCTTGTTGCAGGGACAATCTAGCGTCATGCCACGCGAGATATGACGTTGACGATTCGTAGGGCAGAAGCACATGAGAAAGAAAGCAACAAACGTAGCAAGCATCGAACATGGGATTTCTTGCTCTTCCAATGCGCCAAGCTCATGTTGTGGAGCAGGAGACGGGATGTGAAAGGGAATGACGAAGAGGCTCCGTGGCTTGAAAGTGAGATCTACAAGAAGATGATGCAAAGCTAGGGCCTGTGGCGTGTATCATGCGTGGCGTCAGCTACCCCAGAAGGTGACAGAAAACGGCGAGATCTAGCGATACACTTTTAGCGCGGCTTACAGTGGAAGCCAGCCCTAATGATTTTTGTCCAGGCAGGCCACCCCCCCAGTTCTCAAACCAAGCTACCCCGCGCTCACAGGCTCAAAGTTGGCAGCAGGTCCCACTAGCCACCAAGGCCAGGCCAGGCCAGGCCAGGCAACCTAAGCAAAATGACGCCAAGAGAAAGGCCGCTTTTCCGGTCCAACGAGACAAAGAAATCGACTTATGACAGCATTGATGCCTCTCCAGGCCTTGAATCTGCTGGGCCAAGAGCTCTTCTTCTGGCCACGGCCGCTCTAGAACCTCTGCAGCGCAACACGGCTAGAAACCAGGATCACGAGGTCCCACAGTGACGGGAATATCCAGCCCTGAGTCGCGCAGACTAAGGAAGCTCTGTTATGCGGAATGCATGCCATGGTGGCTTGTGTTCCTGTTCGCCAGTTTTCGCAGGCGGTGCAGGCTTGTACATACCTTAGTTAACCTCGTACTCTGCCCCTGTGCCTAGGACGGGACTAGGAGTTTTTTCTGGTCGTGGATCTCGATGATCATGGAAACAAGACGGACAGTAACAGTTGACGCGGTTAGGCACATCTCCTGCATGATAATCAGGTCGGCCAGAGGAAGATCAAACGGGTAACAAGAGTGCTTGTGACCAAATCTCACCCATCTCACGAATGGACTGTACGGTACAGGTGCTGTATACTGTGCTGCGCGTACAAATATGGATAACAGACCTGCAGACATCAAGGACTTCAAATCAGATTCCCTTGTCCATTTTGAGTTGCAGATCATGACACTGTTCCCCATTGTTTCATATTTGAAATATTCTTTGCATTCGCACAAATGACGTCGAAATACATCAAGAGCATCCAACTATTACAAGTTTCAAGTCTCGTCCACTACCTAGGTACTGTACTGTAGTGTTCAATGGACCCACGTTGATCGATTAGGTATATACATAGACGAGACAAAAATAGTACCAAAGTATACATTAATTAGTTTCAGTACCGAAGTAAATAAGCACAGTAAGGACTTGATGTGACCGTCAATCGTATCAAAGGGTATCCAGATCCGCCCCCTCAGCTTCACGTTGGTTGCTCTGCCTTGTCCAACGCCAAGTTCCAACTCAAACGACAACAAAAAGGAAAACAAGGAAATCATCCACCCATCTCACGTATTAGTTCCCACCCGACACGGCATTTCGGAATGTTCCACGCAATCCAATCATGTCGCCAAGACCAACAAATCGCCAACTGAGATCTTCCTCTTTCTCTTCCTCAGTGCTCAGTAGCCAGTAGTTAACTACCCTACCCTCCCAAAGGTTCTTCAGCAGAGCTGGAGTGCTTCACGCCTAACTGCATCTGCTCTTAGACACGGCTGCGGAACCAGGGGCCCCGGCGGCGGTTGTGGTGAGCCGCCTCAGCACGGGCAACGGTACGCTCACGTCGGCGCACCCAGAAGAAGCCTACGAGAGCCGAAACAAGCCAGAGGAGTGCCGAGAGGAAGCTAAAGGCGATCACGGCCTTGGTCTTCCCACACTGATCTCCGTGAACTGGGTGCACGTTGTCCCAGTCGAATACACGGCCGCAAGAGTTTCCAATGAGCTTTTTGAGTGCCGTTAGTGCATGCACAACTACCGAGAGTAGAGTATCAAACAAGGTTGTGACTTACATCGACAAGCAGACCAAAGACGATCCACCAGTTGATGGACATGAAGATGTCCAGAGGCCAGTGAACGAAAGTGCTCGAAAATGGAATGAGGAGCAGCAGAGAGAACAATATTCCCAACGCAGCAACGACTTCGGTATAGATGAATCGGCCCAGCTGCCAGGAGCTTGCGCCGCGGGCATTGTGCAGGTATTCGCCATTAACACCTGCAACGATGGCTGCAAATACCAGCTCTGCAGCACGCAGAATCAAGCTGACGACACGATCGAGAGCCATGGCTACTTTGCAGGAGAGGTTTGGTGTAGTAGGGCTGTGGTGCTCTGTTCAAAGTTGAGATTTATACTGTTCTAGCTGCCTTCTCCTTACAAGCAACAGCCCTTGGGACGAGGCTCGTTATTTATCTAGATACTACAAGTAGATATCCAGCAATACAACTCACGGGTCTTTCTACCACATGACGATGACGCCCCTCCCTCAACAAAAAGAAAATCCAACGAAGCCTGTTTGAGACCGTCTTCTTGGCCCTGAAGCTCTTTGACACGTCTACCGTGGCGCATAACAGGTCACCAGCACAACGAGTTGCCAGATGAGGTCATGCGGACCAGGCTTCAGCTAAGGTGTGGTGAGCGTGAACATCTGCCATTCGATAGTCCTCACCTTGTATCGCAGCCCGACAAGGACCCCTTCTCTGTTCTGAAACAAAAATGATGTCGCAGGCCAAGACCTTTTCTTTTTCTTTTGGCCCGACTGGACAATTACTGAGCTTCTGGGTCTTGGAAGAAATCATAGCTTCAGGTGCCGAGATGCCGCCAATCGTGCCACGCATCATGCCAAGGAGGCTACCCTTGAGCCGCTTGCATCGTCCAAGGCTCTTATTTCGTGACGACCTCATGAATAAACCAGAATTTTGCGATTTAGTAGAACCTTGACGTTGCCTAACCTCATGCAACCTCTAGGCTGACGAAACGATCATAACTTTTCAAAGGTTTGTTGATGATCGGTAGCGCTTTGACTTATCATAGCTGAACAAGCTGTATACGATGTGACGCTGCTTGAACAGAACCATAAGCCTGTTTACTGTACTTTGGCATTTCGAATGCTTCATCGTTCGTGACAGGATGACGACAGATATGAGGCTTGTAGTTTCCAGCATGATTGGGCATTGCTACCTACACTGAAATGTGCCAAGGACCAACCTGGCTGTGTAATGAAGCGACACTGAGAGAGGATACATGGGCTGTGCTTGTGTTGTCCCACACTTTAATGAGATAAATGTATATCTCATGAACCGAAACTCTAGAGTAGGTTTCACTTTGTTTGACCTGGGTGACCAAACCATTGGAGATTTTAACCATCAGCCATATGCTTGCTTTAGCACCACTCAAAGCGGTTCTACCAAGAACAATCACGAAGGCTTTAGGCTTGAGATTATACAAAGGACTGAACTTGCAAATCGTTTCTATCTGAGAACGATGTCACCACTGATCGTTTGCCATCACGCTTCACCTATTCGCAGGTTATTTACAACTCAACATGACTGAAAGGGATCATAGTAGGTCGCCAGCTTAATAATCACATGAGCGTGTCCTACCCTAGGTACGCATGCCTAGGCACCGAACGTCGCAGACGTATTATGATTTGACTCACCAAACCGACACTTTCACTGAGCATGAAAACATCTCACTCCCCTCACCATGCTCTCGTCATAATGTCCTCTCCCATTCCACAAGCTTTATGGAACGCCCGGATTCCGCTGCACATAACTCATCCCGCCTCACCGACAACGCCTTTCATCACCAGTATTCCGCGCTTCAGCTATCTGGCTCTTCTCATCCCGCGACTGTCGATTTTCTTTAACTCGCCCTGCTCCAGCTTCCACTTTGAAGATGTACAGTTGAGGAACCTGGCTGTAGGATTGCTGGTAGACCTGTATCAACCCCCCCTGCCGTGGAGGTTGACCGTGAACGATGGAGTAGGTTGGGATATTGCGGATACCTTTCTCAACTGCGTGAAAGAGGTGAGTTTCATACGCCACATGCGAGCCTCCAGCCAGATACATGTTCTCGGTGTGTATGTTTGCATCGGAGATCTGGAGCTGCTTAGGTATCTCATGACAATGCAGAGCTGACTCGCTTAGGCTGACTTCATCCGCAATGGCAATGCAAACCAAATCATGAAAATGTCAAAAGACAACACCACCCAACTTTGGAACGCTGTCATTGACAATGACCAAGCATCCTTCAACCGCATCAATAACCATCTACTCAACGCACCAACAGCACTCAAACATGTCCCTATTCGCGTCTACATCCCCACCACCGCCTCGGACTCATCGTCACAAGCGTCTTCCGAGCAGGCCACCTTCAAAGTCATCCAGTCTCTTGTACCAGCGACAAATTCAGACCGCCGCCCTAAAATCCTGGGCCAGGCTCTCAAAGACATGTTGCCAGGGCTTTTCCCAAGTAGCCGAGATCCTATTCTCGCCAAGGTGGTGATGCACGGAGCTGGGGTGCCATTTGATGCACCCCTAGAGGAGCTGATGCGGGAAGCCTCATACCCCGACGGATGGATATGCCTGGTTGTTATCGTGCTGTGATGGATACTGGGCCCGTTTAGCGAATAGGGCATATGGGTGGCGTTAGGGACTGTCCTTATCATTGGCTCTGCAGCGTATATCACTGGCTTCCAGAACCGTATTTGCGACATGTTAGACTGCAGCTTCGATCCAATATCATGAATATTTGGGAATTTACTAACACATACAGGCTCAAGCTCAGGCTCGGACATGATAACTACACTACGTAAAGGTGATCTTCTTGCCCATAAGACTTCTATATGCATCGTCGACGGCCTTTCTCTTCTTCTGTTTAGCCTCCTCTGTCTCGTGCATCTCTTCTTCCGCAGCTACATCCTCAGGCCCAGGTATTTGGGGTGACCAAGCTCGAATTTTCCCGTCCATATGGGAGCTATATACGGCCCCAACCGAGTTGCCGCCACCCATAATTGGACCAACTGGGCGTCCCGTCCCCCCTGATGCGCGCCAAACTATACTCGTGATCCTATTTCTTCCCATCTCGCCCCCTCGTGGCCCTATAGGGTTCGTCACACCAGGGCTCCGGAGCCGTGTCACAACATGGCCATCATGAAGATCGAGGATAAGAATTTCCTGATCATTTGGCCAGAAGAGAAGATTATTGCCACTTGTGAGATGCGCCGGAGAAACCAAAATACTTGCTGTCTTGGCGTGTTGGTTCTGAATAAGGGAGCCAAAACTGGCGAGAGTATTGGCCCCCGTGGCAGCGTCCCAAACACGGATGCGACGGTCGAGACCAGCTGAGATGATGTATCTCCCATCGTCAGTCCACTGCAAGCCATTCACTGCATCATCGTGCGCCTGTGCCGAGGTACGGAAGTGTGGGATCTGGCTGGAATCCATCCCTGCGGCACTGAGATGCTTCATTTTGTGAACGATACCCAGTGAGTCTTCCTGGTCCAGCAGCGCCACAACACCACCAGAACGACGAATATCCCATATTCTGACTTTCCCATCTGCGTGGCCACTGACAAGAATATGCTCGTGGCGCGGGCTCCATGCAGTTGACAAAACAGGGCCGCCATGCGCTACAAGAGCTTGTACAGCGGACCCTGATTTCAAATCCACCAGCCGAACTGCTGGGTTCTGCGTGGCACACGCCACAGTAAGATGATCTGCTACAGGGCTGGTGGAGTGGGAGTAAATAGTTGCGTTCAGGTCGAAGGTGGCCGACAGAGTGCAACGCTGAGTCGCCCATAGCTTCAACTTCTTGTCGTAAGAACTTGAAAGAAAAGCATCCGGATCGAAAGGATAAAAGGCCACATGGGTGACACCGTGACTATGCCCGGGAGAAGACTCCTCTCTCGTAGACCTGGCGATGCTGCTCACGGGGCGGAAAGTGTGCAACTTGTTGGGATTTCCAGCGTCTTCCAAATTCCAGACCTTGATGCCTCCTTCGGCTCCCCCAGAGAGGAGGATACGTCCATCGAACTTCTCAAGGGCGAGTGTATTAACGCCTGCGCCATGTGCTCTTATATTGTGCACACGCTCGTCTACATCTGTAAGGCTATGCTTGGACGTTCTCTCGCCATTGAAGCGGTGCTGAGGAGCCGGCGCAAAGCAACGTAGGAGTTCAGAAGTGATGGACCGAGTAAAGTCTTCATGGCGGAGATCGCCCGTTTCACGAGCGAGAAGGTTGGACTGCATTCATCTGTGCCAAGACAATGACAGTTTAGAGACAATGCTGCAAGTTGAAGTATGAACCAAAAAACTGTAAAGTAGTGAATTATGGCAGTAATGTCACAATCTTGCAGCCTAGGTAGGTATGGAATGTGATTTCAGCCTGGAGCCGGTGGTGATGTCAGCTACAAGACGTGCTTGTTGAACTTCCAAGGGACCACTCACTACCTAGGCACCTACCCTATGTCTACAGCTACCCCACAATTGACTACCTACCTAGGTACCTGAGGTTGATATCCAAACTTTCCATCTTCATCAAGGTAGCCTCAACCTGACATTGACAGCAAGCACCGGACTCACTATCCATTCCGCTCAGATATTCTATTTCTCCTCACTCAACATCCTCGATATTGCGCAACAAACAATGCTTCTGCGCGCACATCTCGAGCGTCTGAGAATCTCGATATCTTTTTCACCCTGAAACAGTAGAGAGCAACAGATCAAACATCAACCTCCATCCTAGCCTTTCATTGCACATCATGGACATCTCAAAGAACAATTCACGTATAGCACCACTACATCAAAGTGGTGTCTCGTCCAACCGAGATTCTGTGGCTACCGAGCAGGATCCTAGTAAGGGATCAAAACGCAGACATGCAACTGTCTATGATGCTGTAGCAGGTATTTTGCTCTCCTGTGATCGTCCGATTCGAAGCTCACATAAACCAGGCAAAGTCTCACATGACCAAGGTCCCGTAACGGAACCGGAAGAGTTACAGTATACACCTCGTCACCCCAAGGCAATCAGATACTCCACAAAAGATATCCCTTTGGCTCCTGACGAAATTCTATTCAGGCGGAAAGATGCACCCGTGCGTTACTTGGAGCACGACATCTACTACGCTCACGAACACGACCTGCCCTGTGGGGGGCAGGGTGTCCTGCCAGATAGTGACCTCCTCAAAGCCATTCACGCTTATACCGGTGCTTTTTACAGCGCCAGAAACCGCGAGCGCCAACCTCCGGATAGCCGAAACATTACTGAACGGAGCATGGATGAGACAGCTCTCTTGGCGTTTGGTATCCTCTTAGAGGAAGCTGGCAAGGAGGTCCTTGGTCGACGAGGCGACCTAGTCTTCACTGAAGGTGCAGATGACGGTCCTGTTGATACATCCGAGCCGGTCCAAGATGAGACCCAGCTCGTTGGGCATCACGACATCTCCTTGCGGGGACGTCCTAAGCGGAGAAAGATTGCCGAATGTGATGTTGAATGACACGGGGTAATTCTCCAGCATTGAACGACTGTACAGCTTGAGGATGCGACGTGGACCATCATTTGCATACTGTCTGCCCAAGCTCTCGCAAGGGGGTTTGCTTGGACGACAAACCCCGCCAGGGAACCCATTTTCAGATAGTATCACCTGTTGCGCCAGACAACTGGCATATATGGATAATGGATGGCTTTACAAGTCTGAGCTTGAAGCTCGGATCATACCAAAAACTCTGACGCACGAACCGGAAAGCTGTGCACTCTGCAGTCACTGAACCTCAGTGGTGGAATAAATATAGCGTATTCATACTTGCTTATACCAACAGCTGGCATATACTTCGCGTCAATTGTCAGCCAAAGACACGAAACATGTGGATGGCCTATCAACTTCCCTTCTCACTTACCTATAGCTGCGTAACTATGGCGGCATGGGCAGGTAGCATCGGTTTGGTTACACAAAATATAACGTCAACAGCTCGCATTGGGAAGGCGATGAGCATTCACGAACAGGATCATCATATGGCCGAGTCGCATCTTCGCGCCGAGGAACCGCCTTGTGCAAAGGGACCTTGTTTGAAGAGGCAAAATTGCCCCGAAGTACGAGACGACGGCTGGGTGACATCAAGGAAATCTTTAATCACAGCTGTCACGCAACTATGTCACCCAGGCAGCCCAGGACAGGACAGGTGCGAAACTCCGAAGAGAAATAGATATCAGGAGCAGATTCTTTATTTCGACCTTTGCCTTGAAGGTTCGAGCTTCCCAGTAACAATAGTCTAGCTCTGTCAGTTACGAGATACAAGAATCATAATCGTATTCTAGCCTGACTGGGCTCGCTGGGATGAACCGGATTCTTGGGTAACGCAACTTTAGCTTTCAGTTCCTTTGATTGCTGCCTACCTTATTCATGAAGCTGCCTTTTTCATGCCAGATCTACCAGATGCTGAATCCATCGGCTCATCCCCAGACCTACAGTTCAGCCTGAAGCCCGGGGGAACAGCTTGGCAGTCATCACACTCACTGGTAGAACTGGCCCCCCAGCAACGAATTTTCCGTTTCAGAAAATGGAAGTCGGTCAATCTTATGTATCAAGACATCTCGTCGATCAGTTCACATTACTGGAACAAAGAATCCCTGCCATGAAATTCGACACATGTACCAACAGGTCTTCGTCACCGATTGTTTCCTAACATCCGGTCACAACCGCCAATTGAAATCTATGGAGCAAAAGGACCGACTGCCAACGAAATCTTTGTGCCGTTGTTGTATTCAGCGGCCTCAGTTGTTGTACATAGTACAGCCAAATTAACTTTTGAACTTATGTATAGACCGAAGAAGCAGGTCATCTTGACCCTGAACGTGAAACAAACAGAGGCAATTTACTTCCGTCTCGGCCAAGAACGGTCTATGGAACGAAGCAAGCCTCAGCTTTCAGAGTGCCTGGCACGGACCTTTTGTCGCGATTTCAACGCTTGACGATGATGATGTAGCATTGACCTCAAAGGAGCGATATCATAGGGCTGCCGAGGTCGAGTCAAGTTGCCCAGGTTATCTCCGAGAAGGTTTCGCGAGGCTATGCTGTCTCTCAACCTCGATATCATGATATACATTGTGGTGAACAAAAGACCGGCTCATTATCCGCTGGTGACCCGGCAAAGCTTCTAGGCCAAGATCCTCAGAGAGCTATTGCACTTTCCAACCCCTCCAGCTCATGATCGACATAAAGCTTTCTTTTCCTGCGTATTAGATGCTAAGGACTCTGGAACTGGAACTGGAACTGGAACTGGAACTGGTGCGTGCACTGCGTGTATCAGCTAGCAAGCCCTCAATCCCTTCAGCAAGATAAACACCAATCATCTAGAGGCAATCAGCAGAACGTTGCTTTCGCTATGGCTTCGGATCACACGAATGGCTTGCGACAGAGTGCCTAGGAGTGCTATCGCTATCATATCATCAGGGTCTCTTCAATCTCGGTTCGTGGCACTAGGTTCAGCGACATAACCAGAAACGGTGAAAACAGCCGCGTTGTGGGCTGCTGGCGCGCCACGCGACCTCACCCGAGATCCTTGACCATGTATGTATGTGTAGTATGTGTAAACCATACCATGAACATTGCTCAACTGTGCTGTAGCTATTCGCTCAGCATGCTCTGGGCGCTGAAATGGGTGGTACAGGTATCATCGCCAGGACTTCGTATAGCTGTGACGAGTTAAATGGCAGGAAACAAAAGGCGGCCAAAGCAAGGTCGCATACGATCAATCTGGCCCTGCAACCTTGGCCTGGCAGCCTGGCTACGTCGTCGCGTGGTCTGTGTGGACCGATATGGCATCTCATCTTACTCTTACTCTTGCTATCTGTCTCGTTGTTGAACACGAACACGCAGAGAGGCACACGCTGAAGCAAATCGTTGCAAAATCTGCTCATGAAGTATAGACATCAGGGTTCAGCAGTGAGTGCCAACCCTCATGTGTTGATTTGCTTTGGTTGATATGGCTGATAAAACGATCTTCTTGACCTTTGTCACCGCTCGGACCCTTTTAGATGGCCTGATATCAATCTCTCATCCCGCGCTATTGCGCCTCTACTGGCATCAGTTTGCACGTGTTGGGCATTATCTCAGGGTCATGTGGTTGCTGATCATAACAACGCGACATGCTGTACAGAGTACAGTACTGCAGTACTTGGAACTCACTCATCCATCAATAGGCAGGCCTTCACGGCGGGCATTATCAGAACCCCGCTCATCAACTTTTGTGACTGGTGCCAACGATAGACTTTCCCCGCATCGGTGTGTAATAAATTGTCTCTCGTGACTTGCAGTAACATGGTGCGGATGATGATGATACATAGATAGGTATGCTTGTCAGTCCAGAAATATCAAATACCGTAGCCAGAGAGATGGCGATTGAGATCCGCGTCTCAGTACTGATCTGTCCCCCTCTATAAGCGTGGCGTCGGGTACCTGGACTGATAGCACCCGTCTGTTATAGTGGCATGGTTCGTCTTATTTGACTCTGAGACATGGTTTTGTCTTTATCCAAGTATTGATACTTAAGTTAGAATCCAGGTGAGAATCCCTAGCAAGGAAATCAACCAGCGGCACAGGAAACTCCGTTGACGCTTTCGGATTACTTGTATGAGCTCCATTTCTACCACGATTTGAAGCTCCGGTTGGTTACGTATTGTCACACCAACATGACCTCGTTGGGTTGTATGTGCAGAAAGCAACTCAGCCCTAGTATTATAATGATATACTTGCAATTGGTAAACTGTATATTGCTTAGGGTAGTAAATCACGTTCCGTATGTCAGATATTGGGATCTAGGCAAGGGTATTTCAGCCATTGATGTTTCAGCGCTTGGAGGAAGCCAACTCAATACTACATGCGTACTTAAGAACTGGGTTTTCTATTGCCATACCCAAATGGATGTATAAGGAATCACTGATCATAGTGGAAGTTGGATCGAGGTTGACAACAACTCTATGTACAAGGTGACAAGCTGGGTTGTGCGGAGTCGGGCTTGATGCCCGGCTGGTAAATGGCGGCGTCAATACACGTCAGGACTGACTGTAGTTATTCGGTGTAGCTGAACAGAGTCGATAGGTCGTAAAAGTGCGTCTTCTAGAACAACGAAGAAAAGACGGTGCAATGCAGCTAATAGCTACTATCACTGGAATAGGTATGGGTTTGCGAACCTAGGTATGTCGTAGCTCTGAAATGTAGGGTAACAGCGTAGACTTGGTAAAAAGAATTATTATGGGGGCCATCAGCATCAAGAACAGACAGGCACACAGCTCGTGCTGTAAACAAGCCCCCCCAAATGCTACCCCCAATTACTTGTACGATTTAGGTTTGTTTACCCACCAAGAGGAACAACTGGTGACTGATGAACACTGTTGGATACCACCACGGCGCAGAGCCATCTTGGGCCTGGCGGCCGAGCAAGGAGGACGATGACATGCTGAAGCGACGGCTTCTACTGTCACCGGCGACATGGACACGGCACCTGCAATGTCTCAGCCTTCAGCGGGTTGAATGGGTCTCGATTCGATTCAAGAATTGGCCGCCCCCTGCTTTGCTGAGTTTCAAGCAAGGGCAGCAAAGCTCCAACAAGGTTTCAGGGCAACCAAGAATAACACATAGAAATAAGCGAGGTGTCATTAAGTTTGTGGGAGGATCAACTGTAATCTGTATATCCAAATTACTCTGTCGTAGAAATGAACGAGCTTCACGAAACGGCTAGACTGACTTGTCTACTCCAACCGGCGTACAGAGTAAGGGAGAGAGAGAGAGAGAGAGAGAGAGAGAGAGAGAGAGAGATTGAGAAGTGCTAAGTCAGCATACGAATAACTAAGTGTGGCGCGTGGCTCGTCGTCAGAAGAAAGATTTGGCCCTTGATAAGGTGGAATACGGATGCTTTTCGATCCAATGCGACTGGAGGTCACCATCTTGCACTTGTTTTGTTCTAGCGCTGCTCCATCACCGCGAGCATCTACGATACGATACGATACGATGCCTTCAAGTCCAGTCCAGTCCACTACTATGTATGCACTTGGGTAGCGTACGGACGGAAAGTGAATAAGCCGATTCCGCGTCCGCACCGGCCCGCAGGCGGCTCCGAGCCTCTTATTAAACTTTCAAAGTACGTACTGTAGTGAATTGTGTTTGAATTGTGTGTGTTTGACCTCCGGGTCACTTGGGGACGCCGACGAGCCGCGACTGACTCGTTGCCGTGGCCTTTTTGCTTTTTTCTTCCAGTCGTTTACGACCCCCTGTTGCTGTGCAGTCGGTGACGGCTCTGAGAGGTCAGCTTGACCCAGTTCCATGTTGTCGGTGCCCGTCGTGGTTTGTCGGTGTGTGGTGGCTTGTCTCATTCTAGACTACGCCCACGTCTACTTACATAGGTACAGTACGTACATACGCCTATGGTGCCGTACCGTACCGCATCGCCTCTCAAACCTTACAGAAAGGTATACCTAGAGTGTGAGTGTCTACAGTAGGGACGTCAGCGGTTTAGACCTACTGACTAACAGTAACAATCATGTCCGCTCAGCAGTGTACATACAATATAACCCCTGAATAAATGTCAGTGGGCCAGCTAGTTAGGGTGGTGAGGGTCATTTGCAGCCATTCGGAAGACCTACCATAACAGACTTTAGAAGATCTGATTGGCTAACTTTCTTATCGATAAGATCGAGCCAGTAGCCAATCAGATGCAGGGATAGCAGGGATTCAGGATCCACTGACATTTATTCAGGGGTTGTATTGTAGGGACTCCCTCATACGGTTACCCATGTCTGGAGTGATCCCCCTGCATCGCTTCACTGCCTTCGCATACACATGACGTCGCATTCAGCGACGCCAACGTTGCCAGACGAACCCCCCAAGGGAGTTATTGATCCATTAGCGTCGTCCCGGCGATCTGGAAAGCTCTGAAGAGAGGTCGTCTCCCACCGTTTTCAGCTAGGGTTTGACACCTGAGCTCGCCAACGACTGGGTTGATGGCAAATTGCCAGCAACCTTGGTAACCAGTAATAATTGTGACCTGTATCGGTAGTTTATGTAGGCACGTACGTACTGTACTGTATTTCGCAGCTCCGTGGGCTATCTATCACTCTGATTATTGCCACGCCTCTGACGTCGCCCGAGCTTTGAGCAATGGATATTGAGATGGATGCTACAAAGGTAGCACGGCACAGTCAAGAATATCAAATCCTTAGACCAATGGTTTGACCGTGACATGAACTTGATCTATTACTCGAGAAGCAGGGCTGGGCTAATTGGCGATTACAAGCGGATGTCAAGCCAAAGACAGGCAGAAAAGCCGGTGTGACATCTCAATAGAGTGGAGGGATCGTAACACAAGATACGGAGTAGTGGCATTCAAGAAAAACCATTCCATCGAGTCAAAACTATAATAAGCACACACCCTTCTCCATGTTGGCCACAATTGGGTTTGGAAGCATGGAGACGAAGGGCTCCCTGGATTGTATGTACTGTATGTCTTTTTCCGTTCGAGATCGAATTTGTGTCTTGTTTGACAAGAGGCGAATGTTGGGCATGAATGCCCACCTAGCGCAGATACTATGATGTACAGCCAGCCGTGGCCGACAGGCTCACTGACGAAAGTACCATCCATGAATGCTAGCAGGCGACGTTACAGTAAGGAAGGGCTTTATAGCCAGGGGGATCAATCCCAGCCAGACGCGGCGCCATGCAAGGTACAGGTAGAGATACATAGTACATACATACCTGTCTGCTTGGCTGTGTGATGATTCTCTTTAGATGTACATACATGCGATCCCCTCGGCCGATTTGACAACCAGGTCGAGGCTACTACGGAGCAAGCGGTCTTGAATCGTTCGGCGAGTCAGATTCAGCGCGCCTTTGAGTCGGCGGTAACATGCATCTATTCGTCGACAATATCCTCCCTTGATTAACCCGTGTACAGTCAGGGATGTCCCAAAAGAAACACCCAAAAAACTTAGCGGGAGATGTATGTAGGTAGCCTCATGCACCTCATATGCAGGAAACTATGGGACACTGCTCTTCCTACAGACCAATTGCCTTTTCTAGTAGTATCGGACAACCGGCGAAGTGTCCATTATAGCTAACTATATGCATCCATCCCCCAGTTGCATGCTAATGGGGTCTTGGTGGAGGGAGATAAGACAATCCGATGTTCCAGAAGCTTTTTTTTTTTTTTTTTTTTTTGTGGCTAGGGGGACGGATGGTCCTTGAATAAGTGATATTGACTGCTTGTCCAACCACATGGATACCCTACGAGTATTTGGGGACGATTGAGATTGAAAGAACATTAGGGCAAGATAGAGCATGATCACGTATAAGATGCAAGTATCCGTAGGTACCTATGTATGTTTCTACGGAGAAAGTCGATTTTGGGTGCATCGTGCTCCATGCGTACCTACCAGTATAATAATAAACCTACCTGTGACGATAGATGGATCCACTGGCCGAGGAAGAGATTCACCGTATCCATCCATCTATCCATACCTACATACATCAATAGGTGAAGGGCACAAGCAAGAAGCGGTGACGACCGTCGCTTCATCGTGACCAAGTATTCATGCGTCGAGAGGAGCATCAATCTTGTTAGTTGCGCATTAGCTGGCGACTTAGGTCATCCCGAAGCCCATCATTATCTCACTTTGTCGGTCAGCACGAGAGCATAGAAGCTGAGGATTGTGCGTGTTTCGACTTCCATTCGTGGCTTGGCTTTCGAAGCGAAGCAAGAACAGGAATAATTAATCAGTGGCAGACCGGTAATTGAAAAATTTGATCGGATCAACATAAACGCTTGCTTGCTGGCTCGCTGTGTGACAGGTCAAAGCGTGGGATTGGATGAATGAGCTTCTGGATCGTCACTGGAGTGGCTTTCACATCTGTCTGATTGCATCAAGGCCCAAGGTACCTACCTAGGTACCTATCCATTCAGTGTCATCGCCTGGCCCTGGGGGGATTCTGATTCCATAATGAATGTTAGCTCTCAGCGAATCTCATCAATAAGAGACGTTAGAGCCGCTGGAAGGCCCAGGCTGGCTGGGTTGAGCCGATTCTGTATCTAATAAACCATGTCCAATATTGGAAGGACTCGTAGAAGAAGCAGTAGAATCAAAGACCCTGGTCGATCCAAATTGTCGCGCCTGGGGTCCGTCCTTTGGAGTTCCATCAAATCTCGCCAAATATACAGCGTCATATGAGACACGCTGTGGACATTCGGGTTACATGATACCTATACTACTACATTATTTCAACTCAAGTTTCTGCTTATCGGCATTTGAGGGAGATCATCAGGGTTGTATGAATATACTCTACATGGCAGTGCTCAACGTCCTGCTTGAGGATCGTCATCATGACACAGCTTGTGACAGTAAAGGTCCAAGTGTTCCTTCGAAGCACGAACTCAAAACGTACAGTAGTCTAACGTGGATGGACTGTTGGTCGACCGTCGACCGCCTGGAGTCAAGTTTCTACATACATACGTATTATGTAGTATAGAGCCTCTGCTGAGCATAAGGAAATTCCGTCACATCGGAACGAAGAGTACGGAGTAGTCTAAGGAGTACTACATCGTAGAAACAAGGCCTGCACAACTGGGCAGTCTGCTCGGATGTTATGACTCTTTGTTCATTGAGTCAGATCTGCTATGACAGCTCGGACCCGAAGGCTACCTAAGAAGTTGGTAAAAGTATTACGGTATTCTGCATTCTCGACTGGTGACAGACAGATAGATGATCGACAAGGACTTTCCATGGGTAGCGACTAGCACAAGCTGTAACGTGCGGCTGTTGATGCAGTAGGTTAGTAATGATTGGCTAATCTGTACCCCAGAAGTGATCCGTCCGTTTTTGCTTCTTGTTAATCAATCACGTTCACAAGGAGACTGGATTCAAATTTATACTGGTAACTACAGAGGCTCTCGCAATTATTACTTTTTTATATGAAAATCGACGATCTCGTTTGCTACAACCTCCCGGCAGGTGACTAGGTACTGAATGATAGGTGGCTTGTGCTTGCTACCTAAGTTGATAGTCCCCTAGGTATGACCTGGTTTCAATGTTTGTCAACAACTTAATGTCCGACAGAGGAAGGAAATGACGTTTCTGGCAGATTTGGACAGGATGTCAACGTGAGTGAGTCTGTGAGTGAGAGGCGGCTGGGATAGCATTGGACAACAAGTGGCCACTGCTCAAAACGAGGATAACCGCATCTACTGTATCCGTACATACTTCGCATTGATAATGAGGATGATGATGATAATGGCAACGTAATATTTTCATGTATTGAAATTATCACCTGCCCTTGTTGACCAAAGGTTCTTCGCGACTCTCACTCTATCTGGAGTGCCTTGCCAACCTCCCTCACTTCAAGTTGGGGCGGAAACTGTCCGTCTACGAGACGTCACGACATGTTCAGAAGAAAAAAAGCAACCCCAATCATTGGTCATCATATCGATGCTTGCTTCCGCTACAAGAGTCACCTGCGACCTTTCACGTGGCCGAGAAACTGAGGTGCTCCGCAGAAGGTACGTACAGAGACACTGCAGGGGGGATCACTGTTCACCTAGTGGCTGAACCGGGCTGCTCGCTCTGCTGGTGAGTTTCGTTGCATTGCGCTGCCGCTGCCGCTGCTGCTGCGATCAATGATTGTGCATAGGTAGGTCCCGTCATGGTGATCATTGTCCGTGCTGTACATACATACATACATACATGTTCCTTCGCTTCATCGACACAGCAATCCCGAGCTTTGGGCATTGAGGGAATTCTGCATCTCGAGGGTAGTAGGTAAGTACTGGAACAATTTACCAGAGCGCAATTATGTACAACAACAGAGATCTGAGACTTGTCGGGCTTGAATGTACCGAGAATACGGATAGACTACCTGGCAAGGTACGCAGGAAATTTCAAAGATCTTCAAGGGTCTTGGTGGTACTGTACCTACTGCAATGTACTTGAGGGACTTTGACCCCTCAGAGTCCTATACCTTACAGTACGTGCTTTCTATACGCCCGCCCACAGTCCATCATCATGCGTTCGTTCACTTACACTCGCTCGCTTTTACAGTACCTACATACATCCATACTTACTTAGACGGCGTGTCCGGGCAGTGCTGGCTAGCATTGGCGTTGGGTATCAAGATTTCCGTTATCTTTCACCTCTTCTAACGGCCCGTGATGTGTAGGTAAGGACCGGCAAAACCTTCTTCTCCATGATCTGCAGCTGGTCGGGAATGACCAGGAGCTCCAACACTACGTATGTAGTATCTTGAGCTTACTTTACCCGTCTAATTCTCGCTCCATGTTTCACTGAACTCTAGTACCGACAATGGAATTCCAGTAACCGAGATTCAGCCAGGAATGGACGGGACTCTTAACCTAAACTCTGACGTACTGGGACTCTGAGAGTAGGTAGTATGTACTTTTGTGTGCATTGCTGGCGAGTCGTTGCATCTTGAGTCGAGTGCACTGTCACTGTGACTGAATCGAGCTGGAGTTACGTACGTACGTACAACACGATTTGCCTGCCCTCAATGCCTCTGGAGCCTACCTACCAGTACAGTAACAGTCAAGTCAGCTGTATGATTTTCCCAAGCTAAGAAAGTATCCACTGGAGTTTCAGAAAAAAATCTCTTTGTGAGAATCAGGCTAGTCAGACACTGAGTAGAGCAAATCCGTCGTGCGCTACTAGACGCCTCCGAGGTGTTGGGCTCCACGCTGCGGCCACGAGGCCTCCACTGTAACTCAACTCTCAACTCAGCGCACCACCACAATCTCGTTCACCTCCACCCAGCCATCATCTCCCGTCTGAAGCTTGTACCTTTTGGGCGGTCCGTCGCATGGCCAGATACTTTACCCAAGGCCTGAATTTTTTCACTTCTCACTTGTCCGCTACTCGTGAGCATCCATTACAGCACGGTACGGTACGGCGCGGGTACCGTATCAGCAAAGTTGCGGTGTTGAGCTGTTCGCCTACCGCGCTTCTTTGCTTTTACTGGCACATGCTGTACTATTGTTCTTGCCATTACGTGCTTCTGCAAGCTTGATCTGCTCTCACATCATCCATATTTTGCGACTGCAACACCTCCGCCCGCTTTGTTGACCATATGCGGTAGTCTCCAACCGGCGGACTTGTATGTGTGTACTTCAATATTCGCTCAGCCATAGAAAAAGGGTCCTTTTAGCAGAGGAGAGAGGGAGGGCCTGCCTGCCTGCCTAGCAGCGAGGACAACATGTTAGAGACCAAACCAGACCAACCCCAAGCCCGAACCAAGCCAGCGGGTAGCGACCGACGTCAGTCTCTTCTCTGTAGCACCCAGCAACGCAGAACGAACTCGCGGTTCCAGGTACCGGTACAGTGACTTCCATCTTGCTGGAAAATCTGCTCTGTTCTCTAGGTAGTCTCTTAGGTGCAGGGGTGGAGAGAAAAACGGGCAGCAGGGGTCCGCCAAAGAAAAAGAAGAGTCTTCGCCGACATCATCCCCCCCAGTCACAGCCAAGCATCAAGGTTCCTTAACCCCCTGGCCTTGTTTAGCCTCCTCCGACTGTCAACTCGGCAGGGTCGGTTCGTCAATTGGCTCCAAAACTGCCTGCTCCAGGCCCGCCCACCCCCCGGCAGACCGTCTTTTGTGCCTTGAGGTTTGAGGCTGTCGGTCCCAGAATTGCGCTCGACTTGGAGTCGACATCATACCTGCCCAAGAATCGATCCGTTCGCTCGTCAAATTTGCGCCTTTCTTCCCTCAATCTCCAGCTCTCAGTCTCGAGCGCGTCCCTTTGTTTCGCCATCCCAACCATCCGATCCCATCCTTCGAAAGTCCTTTCGCTACCGCCGTTGTGTCTGTGCCCCCCACCGTTGTCCATCTCCCAGGTACCGAGCGAGCGAGCGAGCCAGAGCTTGTCGAATCTCCATCTCGTCTCTGCCCAACTGCTGATCCTACCGCACCGCGTCACTGGGGCTCAGGCTGGCTGGAAGAGTCTACTCGGCATCCCATCTCTTTCTCTACGGATACCTGCTTGCCTACCTACCTGAATCTCTCTCCAAAACTTCACCTTTCACCTCCGGTACATACAGTGCAGTACTTCGTACACGTACATGTAATTGTACCCAGTCGTTTCAGACACACCCACCCCCATGCCTCTCAACCTCTACCTCTATTGCTGAAGGGCCCAATTATCATCCGCCCCTCCAGCTTCCAGAGCAGCTGGAAGCTTCACCTCACTCCCCGGGTTGTCTTTTGTTTCGCTTCTGCCATTATCCTATCCCATTCTACTATTGTATTGTACCTATCCATGGCCACCGCCTCTACGTGGTCCCTGCTTTTCTCTTCGCCTTGTTCCTGATTATGTGTGCAAGTACTACCATACATATATAGTACTCAAGCATGGATCCAGCACCTCCAGATAGTAAACGTCCACGCCTCTCTTCGTGGCCAGTCGGCCCACCTCAACAAGGAGTATCACTACCACATCCTCACGCTCATCAACTTCCACCGCCGCCTCCGCCTCCGCCCGGCGCTCTACATCATCCTCCTCATCCTCCACCGAGCCCGTATCAACATTACCCTCCCCGACCCATCGAGCATTCCTCAGCTCCGCCCACGCCTTCTCACGCTGCGCCTGCGCAACCGCTTCACGACACCGATCGTCGCCATCATGAGCCAGAGCCCTATCCTCCTGTTCAAGATTACCATCGACAGCAACAGCAGCATCAACATCAACATCCACCGCAACAGCACCCTCAGCAGCAGCACCCACATCCACCTCCGTCGCCGGCGCATCCAGCGCATCACCCATACCCGCCTTACGGTCCAAGAGATCCTCCCATAAAACGAGACCCAGCCGAGGATCAACGCCGACCCAACTCGACGGGCCATGCGCCCGAAGGGATGTCGTCAACACCACATCTTCCGCCGACCTCGCTGCCACCACCACCGCCTCCTGGCGCATACCCAGATAACCCACCACGACACATGAATTACGAAAGCGCGCCTTCTATGCCCCCGACACCGGGTGGCTACCGTGCGCCCAGCTTCCCGCCGCCTACTCCCGTGCCCCATCAGACGCCCTACGAGCAACATGGAGGTTATCCTACAACCCCCCACGAACCATTCTATAGTGTTTATTCATCGTCCGTCCCAGCTAAGAAGAAGAACACGAGAGCTTCTCAGGTACGAGCTTTTTGTGATTTGGAAGCGCGCAACTTCTAATTGGATATAGGCGTGCGATAGTTGCCGGCAGCTGAAGGCCAAGTGCGACGAGACGAAGCCATGCAAGACCTGCAAGGAAAAAGGCGTGGAATGCAAATACCGTGACCCGGTGCCCAAGGCGTAGGTTTTTGAGAGATTCACATCGGCTTGATAGCAGAAAACTAAGAATTATTGCAGAACGGATAAAGCTCAAGCCGACATTCTAGAGGGTCTCGGCTCTGTTCAGACGTCACTTAACTCGATCATGTCACACCTGGGGCGATTTGATCAGAGATTGATCAAAATGGAATCCCTCTTGCCCAAACATCTTGCGACATCAACTCTCAAGACAGAATCTTCCGTGGAGGACGAGTACAAACGTGCGCCAGCATCGCCTTATGTTGCCAATGGCGCTTCTGTGGACCCGTACTATAATGACGCCCATCGCGATCACCCATCCTCAGAGCCTATGCCATTGCGTATGATGGCCGAGGATGAGATGGAGGTAGAGCCAGGCCCACCCGTTCCCCCTGGCGAGCCCGCGATTCCTATCAATCATACGACCTTGGCAGGTCTGCTCTTGGAATGGCCTTCCATTCGGGAGCTTACAAAACATCACGTTGAGCGCGAAGGTGTGCGTTACATTAGCGAATATCCCATCAGCCAAGAACAGAACAGGGGTGTTCTGATAGTGTATGGTCGAGGTGAAGACTCCCACCCTTCGCGACATGTTAGAGAACCAACCGACCATGGCAACTTGGATATGGCGGACGATTCATCCGATATGGCATCTCCTTCGCCCGCGGCTGATTGGGGCCAGCTTGGTGGACTCAGCCCTCCAGACCAAGTGGAATACAAGGGAGGTGTTTTGGTTGATGGCAACCCTGATTTCTCTGAGCCGAAAGTGTGGGCGTACGTCGAAAGTTTCAAGGAAAACATTCTCAACATGCACCCTATCATTCAACCAAAGCTGTTGGACTACTGGGTTAGGCACTTTCTGGATAACCTTCCTGCATCACAGCCACGTTCAGCAAAGCCACAAACATCGAAACCCACCTTCGCGGTTGGAGGAGGCTCTTCAACACCAGAAGCTGCAGGCTCAAAGAGGAAACGATCGCCAGGACCAGATGGCTCCGAGCCACCCACACCGGCGCCACAACGTATCGGTCGACCAGATCGGTCCATCCATACCGCTCTAGTTCTCACGGTTCTGGCTTTGGGCAAAGTTTGCCTTCATCGCGATAACGTGCCGGATGTCGTCCATCCCACAGAGCCTCTTCCTCCCCACGGAAGCCCTGCCCTCCGCAATGGAGCCATTCCCCCATCGCCCAATCAGGGCTCCCCGCCGGGGTACTCATCTCATTCCCATTCGTCAGGTTTGCCATCACCCAAAGAGCAAGACCGGAACATTCATAGCCGTCGATCCTCTATCCATGGCACAGGTGCTTTCCGCTCAGGCTACAGTCTGAAGAAGAACTACGAGGTGATTCCTGGCCTGGAGTACTTTGCATACGCTACGGATATCCTTGGCAACCACACCGGCGCGTATAACAATATGAAAAATGTGTACGCCAACATCTTTGCCGGGCTGTATCATGGCCAGCTGGGCAGACCGATGGAGAGTTTTGCTTTCATCCACAGGGCCAGCCACAAGCTCCAAGTCATCATGAGACCGTAAGTGCTATGAGTTTTAGTAGAACATAGATCGGGAGTGGCTGACAATATTGCAGGAGCCTGGACAAAATGCGACGGATCAAGCGCAACAGCGAGTTCATCCAGGAAACCAAGTATAACCAACTTGCTCTCACGTTCTGGACTTGTCTGCAGCTCGAGAGTGATCTCATTGCTGAGATGCAACTTCCCCCATCAGGACTGCTCTCATATGAAGATGACATGCCGCACCCTAACATGAGTCTCTTGGAAGGCTTTAACCAGCGCATCTTGGACAGCTATCCAGGTCAGCTATACTTGCGTACCCACCTTAACAGCATCCACCGAATGTTTTACGCCCCCGAAGATCCGGCCAAACCTGGTAAAGACAAGTTTCGCAATGTTGGCGTCGTGTCTGATGCTGTCTCGGGTATGCATTGGGTTGCCCCTAGCTTTGCATTCAGAGAGGATGATCCCCCTGCAGACGATATTCTGGCAGCAAGACTGCGGGCAAAGTACTGGGGAGCTCAGGTGATCACTTATCGCCCGTTCATTCGACAGATTCTCCAGTTCTCGCACTCAATCAAGAACCATGCATCGAGCCCCAACTTTCCTAGCGTCAGCTCCGAATTTCGACAAGACATCACAGCGCCCGTTATTCATCCCAAGGCTAGAACGCATGGCGATATCGATCCTCAAGTCGTTGAGTTGGCTAAGAAGGGTATCAAAGCACTTATTGAAAGCACCCGTGCTTTCCACGGTCTGGGAGATAGGAGGCCGATCATCACCAATGTTTTCGGCACAGCTCACGCGTAAGTCTTTCGTCTTCAACTGATGGGCCTCAAGCTGACCACTTTCTAGCCAATGGGGTAACCTATTGATTCTATCAGCTGCATTCCGTGACCCAATCCTTCACACCTATGTAGATGAGGAACTGCTCCGAACACTGTTCCACAAGACGATCCAGTTTTTGCGACAGTCGGCAACGGCAACGAGCGCACTTCGAACTGACATGCACATCCTTGAAGGCCTACAGAGAGATCTTTTCAGCTACGATCCGAGGACCAACTCGAGCTTCTCGAGCGGCACAAGCGCACCTGGCTACCACACTCCAAGACCTGTTCCCATGGCTGCGCCGCCTCAGATGCCCCATCAGATGGGCGATCAAGGACACCCACGATCTATGCCTCATCACTTACAGATGAACTCATCACACGGGCAGTGATAGAGTCGACGATATTTGCCGCCGTGACTAGGAGACCTATATTGATGACTTTCATTATCATTTATAATCATCATGATGACATGGCGTTTGGGGACTGATTCATACGCGCCATGAGAGACCACGAAGGAGTGCCATTGTTTTGGCAGGTCGTTATTAGACGCTCAGTCAAACGCAATGGGCTCGACGGACAGAGCGACTATACCCCCAGGTGCATGGATTGCGCCTTTTCCGATGGCGACTGAGGAGAAACATGGATGCATCGCCATCCATGTTCAAGCACGGGTGTTTTGGATCGGTTCTAGCTTATCCAACACCCTCTCTCGGCTTGCTCTTGTGCCCTGTATCACTAGCAGTGGACAACAAAAAAACACCTCCTTGGGGTGCAAACCCCAATCTCGAACACAAATCCTGTTGTATATACGTCGACGGATGTTTATTGGTTTGGCCGGCCATTTAGTGATTTCTGCTTATAGAGAGGTTTATCTGTCGTTTGTGTTTTTGAACATTACAAGATTTGCATTGCATGGCTGTTTCATATGGCAAATGATTTTATTGTTGTTTTTGTTTTTGAACACAAAAATCATGGATCTCAATTTTCCTTGTTTTGACATGGAGGGATTTGGAGGAGATACCACTCACGGTTGTTGAGCATACCTACTGTAGTACATATTGGATCAAAAGGAAAGGAGGAAAACATGTGCATGCTCACAATCGTTTTGTTTTTTTCTGAATGTTTAGAAGCATTGCCTCCCAAAAGGGAGTTGAATTATATACAAAATCCATATACAATATTATGAAGTTCTTAATCTTTACCGCATGTCCCTCTTCAACAAAGAAGCGTTGAGTGACTTTGAAGGCCAATGACGCCATCGAGGCCCTCGTACTTTTACTCCTTGTTCTTGTCCTGCATTCCCTCATTACGTGCAGGATCTCGACGCAACAAACAAATGGCCTGCCCCCTGATTGCATACATACATACAAGAGATGCGTGGGGGAGGCACTGTTTCGGTACAGTCTACAGACAGACCTCCAGGTACGTAGCAGGGGTCTAAGTTTAATTTAGTTTAGTTGAACACGCCCCGCCAAAGGAAAAGTCTTCCAGAAGCTCAGGGCGTTTCTGTTTCGGTGATTCCGTGCATGTTTCTAGAACGTCTAAAATGTGAGGGGGGAAAAAGGGGGAGGGGCAGACTCAACGTTTTGACTCAGTTGAATCCAGTGAATCAAAGACATTTCTCTCAGCACCACCTGAGTTTTTGTGTCTCAAACGAGTCATTCAGGCGACTCAGGTTTCCATCCAACTTGTGGACAGTGCAGAGTTTGTGGCTTTTACCATAGGAAGAAAAAGCAATGATTCTTACATGTCATAAAGATTTACTGTAGGGGGTCCAAACACGAGGAAACATAGGAAAATTCTGAATATGTACTGTACACAGATTGGTGAGCCCACTCCATGGGCCATGTCTAGGCGGTCAACCATAATTCACACCGAGGGTTCAAGAAAGATGCTCGTCTCTGCCCCGAGACTTAATGGAATTGAGCAACTCTCACTTGATTCGTACTAGTACAAGTGTCGATAGAATGACTGGGATTGCTACATTACCCTTAGCTGGCTACTTTGTGTGTGCTTGATAGAACGCCACCTGTGAATAACTCTCTTCTATTACGAGATCAAAACGAAGGCGTCGTTGACGCTCTAATCTCGTAGAACTTGGCCCCGAATTCCACCCCCAGTAACTTGAATGCCTTCAAGACCAGTATCAACCAATGCTTGTTGTTCAAGCACAACCCCTGAGCCTCAAGTGTGCACTCCGTAGGCTGGCTGTATATGACCCGAGGCCCTCTGACTCCGACAGTCCTTGGCTGTCGTCATCCCAGCTATCAGCGACGTTGCTCCTACTCTTGACTGTAGTTTTGACGACGTTTCTCGAGCTTGTTCATGAGTCTCTGTGTTTCCTTACCGCCAGGAGATACCTCTGGAGCATTTCATTGCCATTTCATTCGGAGTTATCGAAGTCGAGATCGCCTTTTGCACCGATGACCTTTGGAGGACTGGTCACAATGGTCTTGGGTGTGAGCCAAAAGTCCTTGGGATGGAATACGATGCCACATGGATGCTATTGTCGCATACTGGTACTTTCCAACTGCCATGCTTGAGTCATAAAATCGAACCTGGAACTTGATGTCGTTATCATGGCGCAAGATAGTGGTGTAAAGAATAGAAGACTTCTCAATACAGACACCTTCTTGGGCCAGGCACAAATCCTTGATTAACTTGGGTTGTCGGTAAAGCTAGCCAGAGCCGCAAATGGCGATCGTGTGCCCGGTAGTCCAGTTCTCTCAAGATATCTTGGTCAGCGGCAAGTCTCGATCTGGTTCACCCGAAAGGTGATGCTTGATAGAAAGTTGCACATAGTCTTTGAAGATCGATAACGTCTCCTGGCTTTGAGGGACGAGAGCTGCTCGGTCGGAAGCTGGAACCTTTCACAAGAAGAGATCTTGCCGTCTCAGTTACTCGGTCGAGAATTGCAGATGATGTTTGACTGACATGTCATCGTCTGGTCCCTCTTGGGTATAACCGGCTTTGTGCTAACAAAGAATCAACTCCGTCGACTGCAGACTCGGTCCTGTTGGTCGCAATCAGAAGTACGAGGAGACGTAGAATTAGAGTGATTGATATTAGGAATTGTCCTTTCAGGTCTGCCAAGCCTGAATTATATGATGATCTCGTGAACACAGCCTTAGAAGAGGCGACTGAAGACGAAGTTCCCGGGGAAATCGAACCCTCTTTGTCATTGCTCAAACTGCGCAAGGGCTATTGAAATCAGCTGAACGAGTCGTGGTCTCAGCGAAACGAAAATGCCCCAAGGGTGCTTCTGGATCGAAGCTTTCCCAAGCGTTGACCTTTGGTTTCACTCAAAGCGGCTGTAATGGGAAACAAGTGCTGGAAATCGGTGTGCTGCTCACAAGATAGAGGGAGCAAGTGAATAATGTGTCGGTCTAAAGCTTTCACGATGCGAAGTGATTTTGAGCCTCGAGATTCACATCATTGGACCGAGAAATATTCCTATATGGCATTAGAAGCTTCGAACACACGCAGGATTGAGAATGTACCGATCCGTGAGTGCAAGCACTGGGCGCGCCAACCTGAAGTTGGGGATGATGCTGTCGTCCTGGTCCAGCCACGGCGCAGAGGCTCTGAAAGACATATTTCTCACGATGGTCAGAACTCATCCTACGAAGATCTGAATAGAGACCCAATCAACGATCGTGTCCATGTCGTACGCCTTCTGTGCCTGTGATATGGCCAAGCGATCCTTGAGCTCGTGGAGATGTCCCTACCGAGGCAGGAAGAGGAATGATAGGGCAACGCATGAGCAATCGGAACTGCTCGCATATGAAACCACCAACCTGACCAATATTGTGGACTTAATCGAAGGCGACCTGTTTCACTCGATGTGACCAGGGACGGCGCCCGACAGCTTTGCCTGGGGATAGTAACATTATTTGCAGCATGCAAGATGTACTGACCCTAACCTAGCACTAGGTGGGATTGTTGACAAGTTAATGTCTTGTATGAATCGCCCATATCGATTTGCTAGCTTGTTGACGATATGTCTTGGAAAACCGTGCTTCCATCTGGGCAGTAATCTGATCAACAAGAGTCTTTGCAGGCGCTACGGAAACCAAAGCCTCATCGTCACTCTCTTGAAAGAAATGAATGTTCTGCCATAGGATGTTGGTGTGACTGAACAGCAAACTTTCAATGGCATCGATTGAATCGAAAACATTTCGTTGTCAGACATCTGGTTCAAACTGTATTCGTGCACCAGGCCGTGAGCCAAATCGCCTGCACATATCGGGGCCTGCGTGTTCAAGCTGCAGAAGTGAATGGCCTGATACTAGCTTCAAATCATCGCTCAAAACTTCTGTGTTGATAGAGAAAGGCAAGCAACTCGAAGATTCGCTAGCGTTGATGAGGAGTTGGGTCGCTGTCAGTACCTTGGTGATACCCTGACCAGCGTTGGTGATGTTGGGCGAACAAGTAGGCGTTGTAGAGATCTCAAAGAGGTATTTCCAGATCGTTGATATCATGAATGGTCCCTAGGCATATTAGCAACAGAAGTATTTCAAGGAAACATAGTAACTGACCTTCATGTAATTGTTCAAGACCGGGTGGCTAGATAGGAATGTTGTCAAGCCAGCGAAGTCGATCGGTGTGTAGTCGAAATCTCGATGATTGAAGTTTAAGAAAGGGCTGCCCTACACCAAGCCACAGTTCTTTTGCCGTTTCTACATGTAGAATATGCCCGTGGTGGAGGATCCCAAGAGAGCCTTTGCATCATCTGTGATCGATTGAGAGCATGGAGGTAGATTCGTCCAGCAACAGCAATGAGAAACAGAGAGTGAGAATGTGAAAAACTTCGTGTGCACACACTAGTCTAGAGTCTGGCGACAGACCTTGGTAGTGATAAAAAGAGAAACCCGAACGTCGACCCTCACGAAGAGGGCCCCCCCTGAAGGAGGGTGCAACACGACGAACGGCGAGGAACTCTCATACGTTGCGCCCGAACGTATGCCCCTTCCCACCAGAAGCTAATTATCGTGGTAGGGCATCCCTAGGCGTGATGGGCGCGCCTAGGGTGCTGTATTGCTTTGCGAAGTCTTTCAATATTGCACGCCTCTCGGCTCCCGTAGCTGCTAAGATTTTCTCAGTCAGACAAAAGAACTGCAAGATGAGGGGAACTTCAAGTTAATATGAAGATTACTCACCGGGTTCTCTTCACAACGGTTCAAAAAAGGCTTCTAAAGGGCGAAGTCCTCCGGGCGCAAGGCCCGGGGGTGATGCGGTCGCCGGTTGAGGAGCGAGGAAGAAATGGGAGAAGAAGAAGAAGAATAAAGAGGGGGGGAATAAATGATAAACAAATAAACAGAGATTTGCCTCGTTGCCTGAAAACAAAGATTGGCCCCAGGCAACCAGTATCATTATTCACGGGTGACAGCTGCTGCCACTGGCAGAAATCATTAGATCCTACCTATATCAGTAGATGACCCCCTTCCAGCAGTGACAACAACCCCACGTCAAGTCGAGTACCTATGTCTTAGAGTTGAACCACCAGCGCTGATCTAGTTATCTCGAACGGAATATTGCCTTTACAGGCAGATATGCACACTGCGACAATCATAAACGCACAGTGAGTGCAGTTGGTTTAGATTACGACGGTTTTGCGGGATCCCACTTGATTTAGGCAAAGATATGTTATGATCGGGTTTGAGCACCCTTCCACAGTAATCTACGGCGATATGCTAACTTAAGATTGACGTCCATCAGGTTCTATTGAGGTCTTCCCATATTCAAAGCCTGACCTAGCAAGTATCAAAGAAGTCATCAGCCTTGCAAGAACTGCCATCCACTAGATATCCTAGAGGGTTCACTGGCGCCAAAGTCACCCTCGAAAAGGTCGCAGTTCTTGCCTGAGTCCTCGCAAGCGTTAGACATGGTGCAAGTGCCGCCATAATTGGTATTGACTAAGAAACTGTTAGTCACAAGCGGAACTGATGTCTCTGATGGGACTTACTACCACAGAGAACACCGCCGTTATCCTTGCATTTACCGCAAGATCGCACAAGTATGCCATAGTCTTTGACATAAAAGTCGGAGATATCGACAGTGCCACCGCCGTTGAACTGAACAACCTTATCGGCGGCGTGAAAAGCACCCCCTCCACAGATGGTGGAGGTGCCGGAGTTTTGCTCTAGAGTGCAAGTTCCCTTACAGTGAACGCCCTTAGCTTCTCCAGGTCCAATAACACAATGTGGAGAGTAGCACCATCTTCGAGAATGAGCATGGCATCAGCAACACTGGTTGTAGAACTGGAGACTGGCAAGGGGGTGAGAAGCGCAACTTTTCGTATGTTGGATGAGAATAAAGTGGAAGAGGTTCAGGAATGTGCTTTGAGGACCTACCTGGGACTGCCAGAGATGAAAGAAAGTAGCAAAGAATATCCTATTGGACTCCATGTTGTTTGTCCAGGCCTGGCTTCTTATAAAGGATTTCTGTCATGCAATAATACGATGCCAGACCTGCAGCCGCAGGTCAGTCAATCCTGGGAACGGAACTAATGATAGACAAGCCGCTACCAGTCTGTCACTGAAACCTTGACGAGGGGAAGCTTAATTCAGGATATGCACTTCTCGGCATTCAAGTTAAGGCTTAGCTTAGGCTTATTCAAAGGGTCTGATAGCCGAATTGGTTGGATTGGCGGACTTGTCGCTTGTCCAGGTTTGAAACCTGTGATTGACATCCTGGTTGATTTGAAACAGACAGAACAAAGAAAGCAGGCCATTTGCAACTATGGAAAAGTCATAGAAGCCAGATAAGAGCCAAGTATAGATGGTTTCATTTGAAACAGGGAGAATAAAGCAACATCCAGTGATCTCGGGCAAAGTAATTTTTGCGGTGGCATTCATGACTGGAGGTTAGAAAGCCAATATTTGTTCCAGATCTGCATTGTTAGGAGAAGTAGCAAGGCCAGAATGATTCTTGTTCTTGCTTGGGGGTACGTAGGTTCAGATATGCCTCGGTGCTAATGACTAGGGTATTTACTAACCACCAATGAAGGCTGAATATCAGACAAGGAACTTGTTTAGTTTAGGGTTCTTGGTCCGAAAAGGCAAGGGCGTATCGAAATTATATCCAGGAACTACAGCTTGAAACGGACAGAATTTGAGAGGCCATGAAGAGAGACAGAAACTCTACTGGTACAGAAGCACCAACGAGTGCGCGAACAATTCAACATTTCTCTGCTTTATTGTGCTGGCAGTGTTCGAAATACTGTCTAAACTCCAGTCTTGGCTACGATCACCTGGCCTTGGATGATTCTAGGGTCTTGTGGTTGATGACCCGGCGCAAGTATCAAACGCATCTTCTTGGTCTGCGTATTTACCTTGTTGTTCTATGGAGTGGATTGCTACACGGTAGGCCTAGCAGGCTGTCTGATCATTATGATACTTATTTTTTGATGGGATGATTGACACCAGATTTATGAAGATGCCCCTGCTGAGGATTTCTTGCAACGCAAGTTGCATTGACAACTGTGTATGAGCATGACAATCTCTTGGGAGGCAATATATGGGGAAGCTTGACTGATCTGGGTCATTGGCCAAGCTTAGTTAAATTCTTTGGGCAAACATGAGGAACCTTGGATGAATGCCAGTGGAGGTGTCCGTCCATACGAGTACTGGTATCTACCTTTCTATCTGATGCATTCACTGACACTCACGTGGGTTGTCATGTGACCGTTATGAGCTCCGGCGAGCTCTTCCACAAGCTTCTTCCCCTTTTCATGTAGATCAGCTAAAGGGGTGACAGCAATGACGCCACAATCCACATCGTGTTTGAGAAATCGACATTTGACACGACGATTCGGCTCAAAAAACAGTTATTAAGATGCACAAAATTCATGTTGAGCGCAATTACATGCGAACAAGCATTGTCACGAGAGCAGTTGCCTGTCTCATCTAGGGGTGTGACGACGATAGTAGTTGCGCTATTAACTTTTGAGATTGCACTCCTTTTTTGACACGAGAAAGCCGGGCCACTTTTTTAATTAGACGATGTCAATCGTGTCCATCGAGAGCTGTGTATAGGGGAGGGAAATCTGGAGGAGAGGAAGAAAGCAGTCCATGGCTTATCTGTACATATCAGCTTATGCCTCTGTCCCAGTCTTGATCAATGCATCATGCCTTGTTTCTTGTTTCTGCTCTTTTGCCTTATCAATCATCATCATATATCGCCTCCGATGACGGTATCCTCAGAGTCTCGCATATAAAGTGCTGTGGTAAGGCAAGCCAAGTTTTGGAAAACCCCAGATTTTTACAGGGAATATCACACCCCAAACCCAATCAGCTTTGGAGAAAGTCCAGACCCAATTCGAGACCCGGTTTTTTTCGCGTCAACGTGGAACTGCTTCGGTAGCCGTAACCGTTTTTCTCCAGGTTAATAAACTACCTACGGAGTACTGCTACAGCAGTCCCAGGTCGCTTTCATTCCCCGTCTCGCTCCTCAGCACGCACATAATTAAAGACCATACTTACCTACCTAGGCCCCTACTCCTAAGGTCTCTCTCATCCTCTCCCACAACCCGACCCGACCCCGAAGCCACGTCATCTTCCCCCAATTGTCAAGTCAGTGCCGTGCCAGTCTTATCTATCAGCCATGTCTTCGCCATCGAGCTCATCCCAGGGCGGGAAGCGCAAGAGAAACTCCCTTCACGCGGAGTCGGCCGCTGACATTGGTGACAATGGCATCCAGACATCCTCTCGTGATGCCTCTGGTGAGGAGGGGGACACAACAGCCGCTGAGTCGGGACGACTTCACAGCCGAGGATCAGCTGTTGGAGGTCCCATTCCTAAGAGACAGCGCTCTAGCTCGGATCGTGTCCTCGAGACAGCCGCTGACCATGCCCTGGATCCTGGCGAGCCAAGCGATACCACAGAAGCCAGCATCGACATTGCTGAGCGAGTCGGTCGCAAGGGTCGCAAGCCTTCTCTGAGGGAGCTTGACGAAGAGGAGCAGCGAAGAATCGAGGCCATGCCCCCTCCCCCCATCGGCAAGCTCCAAGATCCTGCCGGTGGCTACAAGACGAACCCACCTCCTGTTGGCCGACCTGTTCGTGTATACGCTGATGGAGTGTTTGATCTCTTCCATCTTGGGTAAGTCAAAAGAACCGACTTGTTGAAATTGAGCTGTCTGCTAACTACTCTTTAGCCACATGCGACAACTCGAGCAGGCCAAGAAGGCCTTTCCTGATACAACGCTCGTCGTTGGAGTCACAGGCGACCACGAAACACACAAGCGCAAAGGCTTGACTGTGATGTCTGCCGCTGAGCGTGCCGAAACTCTCCGCCACTGCAAATGGGTCGATGAGGTAATCGAGGATTGCCCATGGATTGTTACCCCCGAATTTCTCGACGAGAACAAGCTCGACTATGTCGCTCACGATGATCTTCCTTACGGCGCGGACGAGGGCGACGACATCTACCAGCCCATCAAGGCTGCTGGCAAGTTCCTTGTCACACAGCGAACAGAGGGTGTCAGCACAACTGGTCTCATCACAAGGTATGCTAGCGAGCACCCATGCTATTCAAAATTCTGACAGCTCGCAGAATCGTTCGCGACTACGAGAAGTACATTGCCCGACAATTCAAGCGCGGTACTTCCCGCCAGGAGCTCAATGTGAGCTGGCTCAAGAAGAACGAGCTGGATCTCAAGCGACATGTTCAGGATCTGCGGGAGAACATCACAAACAACTGGACCACTACTGGTCAAGAACTCGGTCGCGAGCTCAAGCAGTTCTGGCCTACTAGCCGTCCTCAGAGCCCCGCCCGATTTAACAGTGCAGGCAGCTCAGAAGCACTACGTTCCCCAGGTGCTTCTGGAACACCCAAAGAGTTCATCACTGGCTACGCTCTGGGTCTTGTTGGTGGTGTCCGAGGATGGGTGAGTAGTGGGCATGCACCACGCTTTCCACCTTAAGCTAACGATCGCCTAGATGACCAAGAGCCGAGGCAATGTCACCGATAGTAGCCGACCCCCCAGCGACGATGAGTCTGAAGAGAGTGATACACACGCAAAATCGCCAAAGGACTCATCAAACACTCCAACCGCAGCTGCAGCTGCAGCCGCTCCTTCGAAGCTATAAATGAAGCTGTATGGTCATGCAGATTGCAAATGTGGAAGATTAGTTAAAAAATGTCCAGCAGGAAGAGGAGGCAGGGCCACCACGATAGGGACAACAGATGTTGGTGTAATGGACTTTGGTGGATTATTATTTTAATCAGTATTCGGCTGTGCGCTTTAATACAGGACCGGTATACAAGGCGTTATGGCTTGTTTTATGTATCGAATGTTTTTACGTCTACAGTGTAACCTCGGCGCACTATTGAATGCGGCTTCTTCTTGTCTAATAAGGTAGCTGTGGGATGGTACGACAGTTGGGCGAAGTAATCCGACGAGTATGACTGAACAGTTCACTTGTTTCGATAGTCTCATTTTCGTGACATTCCCCCATTCTTAGGACTACCTTGTTACAGCCTACGTCTGCAGGTACAATCCTTTGGTTCGGGAGTTTATTTCGAGCCCCTCGTTGCTGACATGATAACTATTGTCGTACAGCTAACTAAGCCAATATGCATGGCCCCCTTGGTGAGGCTGAAATATCGGAGCAAATCATTAGCCAAATCTCTTCAGGGTATCTGGCTTTCCGGATGGCGCAGACACTCAAAAACCACAATCTGGGGGCGCCTGCGCTTAGGCGGCTAGGCGGCTATACTGTCAACTGAGCTCTGTCAGATGATGACGGCAGCACTGGATGATTAGAAGTAACGTTTCAACCGATGAGACCACTTCATCAAGACACAGGTGGTTAATTGGAGTTTAAGGGGATATCTGGTAAAATTTGTCGATCGCACAGTCAGCATCAGTCTGCCTCGATCTAAACGATCGACATTAGGCAACAGGAATTTGTCCACTCGTTGCAATGCGATGTAGAAAGGTATCCCCCAGCATGTTCAGGAGAAACCTGATTGCAAACGTTGATGTCGAAAATGTCAAATTCCTAGATGTCAATGGTTCGTACCAAGCTGCGATAGGCAAATGATACGATCAAGGGTGCGCGGATAAACGTCCGAATGGAGATGACCCCCACAAAGGTCATGAAGATTTCGGCCAGTACTCGAATGGGCGACTACCTAGTTCATAAACTCAAATTGCGGTGTATAGAAAGTTGGAGGCATGTGGTAAGTGACAGGCAACAGGTGCCAAGTCAAGGGGTGTGTCCCCATGTGTAGATCTGCTTCCACTTCTAGAGGAGCACATGCGAATCAGACCAGACATGCATCGGTGCTGAAAAGTTAGTTGTCAACATGGGCATGTCCACGACGTAGTGACGGGATGAGTTCATGTAGCATCTTAGCGAGACCTTGGCTACAGAAACAGGGTAGATTTGGTGCAAGATCTGCATTGGGAAAAGCCGCTTCTTCTCGTCAATGTATTGGTTCAAAAGAGCCTCTAAATACAAAAATAGTCGGGATCGAAGCGCCGGGGGCTTTTGCCTTGTCCCCCAGATATGAATATGTGGTTGCAATAAACAGTTCTATGTGCGAGTCCTGTGGAGGACTTCTTTTAAGGAATATTCTCCGTGCGGGCCGAATCCTACAGCGTCTTGGCCTCAAAATCCGAAAAAGGTCGTTTATACTAGACTTAGCGTGCGGAATGACATATGGTACCTCAGACAACGCAACGGGATGCGACGATCTAATTTTGGGAAAGAAGCATAACCCTTGAACGGCTGGCGTTGCGTCGTTGCGTACGGAGTAGTCTCGTGGACGTTATTATTTCCTATTTCCATTTCCAGCCAAAAGGCGGGGAGAAACAGCGTGGAACGTGGAACGGTCCGGCCCCGCATTTCATACCTATCCTTTTGCTCGGGACGAGCACAACGGTTTGTTCCCAACTCAGGATAAGATTAATGTTGGGCAATGGAAGTCGATAGGTAGGTATGTAGTTTATGGGTCTATGAGCCGCAAGGCGTTGCAGTAATTGACTCGTCGATCTGCAAATTAAAGAATGCCTTGTCTCTGATTAATTAATCTGCCGATCACAGCAAACATTATCATGACGCTGCTAACTTTCTGCTCGAGCTAGCGCATCACACTGAACAAGCAGATTGTGTGTGTGTGCAGGACAGACCCAACAGGCGCAGCCAAGGAGGTAAAAATAGGTCACCTCAGGTCATCATGAAACATTGACCAATCAGCCATCGAGTGGCTGGGCTGTGGTGTGTCTGTCCTGAACTTTTGTTTGGCTACCCTAGCGCCCAGCAAGGCTGGGCTAATAGCACCCTTGTACGACAGACAGGGATACGAATTGACGCTACCAGGGGAGAGGATCCAACATTCCAAGTAATGTTTCAATACATACGGCTGTCATGAGAACGGGATACCGGTATTGAGATCAGTATGCGATTCGGTTTAAATGCGGGTGATGTTGGAAACTCGGTAAAAAAAAAGCTTAGACCAAACCTAACATACAAACCGACCTAAACCATGTGGGCCATGGACAATGGACAATGGACAGCGTTGTAACGGCATGGGCCCTATGAGGCTGGTCGGGCCATGCCCTTGGGATAAGCACTTGTAAGGTTGGACGGACCCAGGATTCCCAAGATCGAGTTGCTTCATGATGGAAGTAATTACCTAGAAAAGTTAAAAAAAAAACACCATCCAAGAGCAGTGTCAATAAACTCAATCAGTGAGATATCGGTAATATCAGGATCAGACTCATGGGAATGTGCTTACCATTGAAGTCAGTAGGTACGTTTGGTAAAGTACTAACCTTGGGTCAAGCTCTTAGGTAAGCCGGTACCTGTCACTGATGCAAGCAAGAGCTACCTCACTGGAAGGTACAGTACAGTACATCCCGAGGTACCTGTCGGCCGCCTTTCCTTCTCTCCCCAGCTCATTTTCTTCGACTTAACCTTTCTAGACACAGCCTCTTCTATGGGATCTTTTTTCTCTCCTATCATCTATGTACGCATCGTCGGCGATCCCTGTCAGACAACCACACCCATTCTAAATGCGAGATGTCATGTCTGTTGTCATTCTGGAGACATCAAGCCATGATCGGGTCTGGCTTCTAGAGCAGCCACCAACAGGCGCCTTGACGCCATACCCGCCCGGCTACGCCCATGCCCACGCCCACGCACGCTTGTGCCCACGATGTCTCAGTGCCCAGATACAGTGCAGATGCAGATGCATTGCTTAGCTTCCTGTGAAATTGGAGCTCCAAAATCAATTTTAACCCTAGTGCCCGAGCTTCCCCTAGTTCCAGTTGGAATTTCTACGCCTCTGTGCTGCTGTTCCCGCGCTGGTATTTTTGGATTCTTTCATGTGCAACATTATTCCCTTTACTCAATGCAACCATTCTTGCTGATCATCGCCGCCGTCCTGTCTCTCTTCACAAAGCACTGGATAGGTCTGCGCCAACTACGTCTAAGCGCGAGCTCCCACCCACAAGCCATCGGATCGGTCGGGGATGAATAGTGCCTTTTTGGTACAGTACCACACCTGGGCGCTAGTTGCTCGATCAGGTACCGTTCCTTGAAGGCTTAGATGGCGCTTGCGGCCCCGTCCCGCCACTTGTCGCATTCTTGACGAACAGGGAGCGGCAAGCATGCGACAAGGGTCGATGTGAGAGGGTGGCACATGGACAAGCCAAACCAAACAATGGGATGGACTCCCCATGTCCCGACCTTTCGGTGTCGAGGACGCTTTAAACACTGCGTACAGGTTTTCAAGAGGCAGACAGGTGCCTTGCATCAGGTGCATCCTCTTGTTTCCCCCTCCACCTCACCTCCTTCAAAGCATCTAATCTTGTCCATATCCATGTTTCGGTCCATGCATCAACTCCCCTGTCCTGCGCCCCATACTCAGCTCGCAGGGTTGTCTTCAACCTTGGGTCAATCACATCGACATTCCCATGCATCCATGTTCTAACACTCTCTCAGATAATCCTGCCCAGGTCTAACCCAGCAATGCCTCTCCTGGTTCCTATCTTTGTACCAAGAGTAAATATCTCACTTGCACTGAGCCCCATATTCACATCTGCATCCCTGCTAAACACTGGGCTTGCTCTATTCGCCAGCCTTAGCCGTCTGTACCTCTTCCCGTCTGTGATCTTTGCTTCAATTCTACACCAACTCCCCCACTATTACTCCCGCTTGCTGTTCTATACCCTCATCGCCCACCTTCTTCACATGAGCCTAAAACGTCCCATCTGCCGGGACTTGTTCATACGCCTCCCTGGGGGCTGTGTCTTACTAAGTTTGGCTTGTCCATCTACAATTCTCCGGACTCACTGCCTCTTTTGATTTGTGCTTCTGTTCTCAACTCTGGGCCATGGCTAGTCTCAAGAATATCATGAACACCGACGATGAACACGTCGATTCAAGTTCGGGAATCCGTTCCGTCAGTTCGACTTCAAGACCACCCTCTACCCACAGCCATGCTACTACATTAAAACATCCACCACCCTCTTCCTCCCATAACAACAGGTCTGACATTCCTGTCTCATCCATGACATCTTGTCTCGATGATCACCCATCGTCACCAAAGCCCAATATCAACATGACTAGCCGACGCCGTAGCAACGCAAGTGTCGACTCCAACGATTTCTCCTACCAGCCTGGCCCATCATCTCACACTCCCATGAGGCCCTTCACTGGAGCAGCCACTGGAGAGGCACACGTCAAATTGACTCCTATAACCAGAAAGATCAGTAAGGCGAAGAAAGGTGTCCCGGTTCACACATGCAACCAATGCCCCAAGGTATATTCCTTCTTTCTCCACGATCTTCACATCTAACTTTCCCAGACCTTCTCTCGGGCAGAGCACTTGAGGTTTGTGGTCTTCCTCGAAGCTAAAAAGTGTTTCTAACAATGGGATGCAGACGTCATCAACTCAGTCATTCAGCTCCTGATCTGTTCTGCCCGGTCGAAAACTGTAATAAGACTTTCCATCGCAAGGACCTCCTCGACCGTCATGTCCAAAGACAGTACGTTGGGATAGTGGCACCCGGAGAGCTTCGACGCTAATAAGAGTAGTGAGCAAGATGGTCAAGATGTTAGAGACCCGAAACATAACCGTCAAGGCAGCCCGAAAACACCTAGCCTGCCTCCCGCAGATTCCGCACCAGAACCAGGACTCAAGATGCCTGGAGTCTATAGACACCCTCAAGCAGTAGCCGCAAGCAGCAGCTCGAACATGGTTGGTCCATGGCCATCAGTAGTATCGACATCTGCTCCTCATCAGGCCTACAATCCGCCGCCAACCGTGAATAATTCCTCAGACAACTACCCCATCGGGCCAAACAACTATGTACTCCATACACTGCCAACGAACGAAAGTTTTGTAACAAGCTATTCGGAACCACGAAACATGTCCGACATGTCTCTCATATCATCCATTCCTGAGGAAGCGCCCCCGGATCTAGGCTGGCCTGATAGCTCAATGTCTTCATCAGCCCCTACAAGCACATTCTCGACTCCCCCGGATAACACCAGGCGCTCACAGTTCTCCGTGCCAACAACGAACGGGTCTTGGATGACCGCGACTCCAACTTACCCAACTACTGCTAATGACATCACTGCCAGTCTGGACAGCAGCACATACCCTGGCTCGTATTCATATACCGACACTCCGCCACAAGCATATCCTTCTGTCTTTGGCGATATGGATCTTGCATTACCTGGATACTCCGAAGGCCCTTCTTTCAGCAGTACCACCCAGATCCCTATTCCTACAGTTCGTAGCATGTCCCCCTCATTAGCTATCGCTCAATCTGAGACTTTAGTAGCTGTCCCCTCGCTGCCAGCATCAGATGGAGTTTTCGGATTGGGGGCATGTAGCTCTGGACCTTCGGATGGTCGCTTATTGAGTACTCCTGATCTGATGCCCCTATCTCTCCCTACAGCAACGAGAGACTCAATTCCAACATACTTGGAAACCTACTGGGAGCATGTCCATCCCAAGAACCCCATTATACATAAGCACACTTACGAGGATGTACCCGAGGAGGAGACAGAGCATGTGCAGGTGCTCCAATGCGCCATGGCTGCTCTGGCGACACAATATATCCCTAACGCAGACGACCGCATGAAGGGAGCTCAGCTTCATGCATACGCCTGGCAAAAGTCAAAAGTGGTGAGTTGAGAGAACAGGAGCTCGCCAAAGGAGCAGTCGACAATCGACCGGTGCTGATACACTTAGTTTATACAAGCTGAAAAGTGGTCAATACCAGTACAGCAGACTATTGCACTCTGCGAGTATTATGCTCGGTTTCGTGGCAGAAAGCCACACTCACATCAGCCCTCTGCCCGGTTCACTGCACTTTACCACAGGGTTAGTCCGCGTGATTTCTCTTGATTATTCCTCCCCCTATTTCTTTATTTCCTCCGTTCTCTTCTTCTTCTTTTTCACTTCTTCTATTATTTACCTTTCTCTTCTATTGGAAAACATTTAAACATCATGTCTTTCTTTTCGACCTCATATCCCCTCGAACACCTGGCTCAACTCCCGATAGGTTTTTAATCATCACCATGAATCTTCTTCCGGCTCTTCGATCCAAGGTCAGTCGGCTTGGAAGATCTGGGTTGCTGCAGAAACTCAACGACGACTGCTGGCTGCCTGCTTCCTCCTGGATGTCCACAGTTCACGGTATCATCAACGACCATATGTTTCCGCCATTGGCCTGGACTACACTGCTCCAGACACCCTTCCTATTCCACTCACAGCAACAACAACGAAATCTTGGGAAGCACATGATCCTCAAACATGGACACGACTACGGACAAGAAAGGACCCGAAAACTATCTCAAGCATCAACATCAAGACACTCTCTGCCACTGATGTAGCATCTCTGCCTGCCTTTGACGCGGCAATCTTGCTTGCAGCATGCTCATTATTTATTTCGCGTCGTCAGAACCCAGCACACGTTGGCCTGATGGATGGTGCACTGAACTTTGAGTCGGAGAGAATGCTTATGTTGAGAGTATTTCCTGACTCGGCAGTTGCCAGCACCTACCTAGCCCTTCACTACACACCTCTTTACTACCTGTTATCGGTATCTGGGAAGAGCTGGGTCTTCAACAAGAAGGTGACAGACTTCAATGTCTTTGTGGAACACCAGAGGTTACTAGGCGAATGGTGCAAATCTAGCACAGCTGCGATTGCCACTGTTTTTGCTGCCCGTGCTTTGAACATGTTCCTTAAGCTCAAGTCCTCATCCGATCAGGGAGAAGACAGAAAAGGAAAATCCAGCCAGCAACAAGCAGTACATTGGACAGATATTTCGGACTACTGGGGTGCTTACGTTTGCTCGTTGATCTGTTGGGCCTTTGGTATTGAGGATAAACAGGACAGGGATAATACCAAAAATTTGCCAAAAGCTCCAAAGCAGTGGATCTCGACAGTTGCGGAGCTGGAGCCGTCTGAGTTGCAAGCTCAGAATCACCGCAATGGGGCTCAAAAGGTTGTAAGTCTCGTGAAGGAGGCGTTGGAAAGCGATTGTCTGGGCGGAGGAAACATTCTTTTTGCAGATGCCGTGAACGTTTTAAAACAGCTAGAAAGGGGGGTATCTGCGAGGTCATGCCCAGTTGTTTGAGGGTCTGGCGTTCATGAAGGGCCATGCCCTATTTCTTTCTTCTCTCTCATTTATATATTTGTTTTGAGTTGACCGCATTGATGTGATATGAGAAATGCATGTAGAGAGGAGTCGAGCGATCAAAAAGAGGTGTGGATTTGGGAGTGTAAGGTACATGCCTTGGTTGAAGGAATCATAGCGTAGCGTTGTAGAAGGAAACGATGCCTTTTATCTGCTGAACCTTTCACATGCATGTCCACAACCATAGGCGACATATGGATGGCAGGTAGGTGTTGGGTTTGTCTCAGTAGGGTGATCAACTGAGACCATGATCCAGTTTGCAGATATGTACTGATGCGAAACGGTCAGGTAGTGGAGAGCTTCAACTGAGGCGTTTGGAAGCCTCAAGAGACCACAGTTGACCCAAGTAGAGATGAAATGGCTTAGAAGTATGTCGTGGAAGATATCTGCGACGTCATGAGAGATATTGACACATGTTGATAGAATTGATCCTCCCAGCGTAAGGTAGGATGGGAGCTGGACATGACATTGGACTGAGGGCGGATGAGGAGAGGGGTTTGGTGGCTTGTGGCGTTGTCTCAGGATCTCAGCCCTGGGGGATAAATTAGAATAGAGACAAGGGCCTGGAGGTTGTTGAACGAGTGCGAGTGTGAACCATTCCAGTGACGTCGGGATGACTTGTGCTGATTATTACTATACGGAATTGAATGTTGAGTGGTGACTGGAGGTTTGGGTGGACTGGTTACCCTAGGTTGAGGAATTGATATACATAGGTGCCTACCACCTGGCATTTAGAGGGGACGCCTTCATTATAAGGTATCTCATAGTCTAGAGCTCGAAGAATATAACCAAGTCGAGAAGGGCAAGGTATTTCGGTCGCATGGGCACCTAACTTAGAGCCTACTGGTAGAGGCCAAGGGTGGACGGAGTATGATTGATTACTACGCACGCATGAATGATGAGCTTGATCACATGCAAAGAAATCGATAGACAGAATACGGCCAAAGGAAGAAAAGAAGCGGTGACGGAGGCACAAGAGAGATTAATTGTCCGTATCTGAGCGGTGATGGGAATAGTAAATTGGTGGATGTTCCGTTGTTGGTTTAGCCTCCGACATACATAACAAGCCAGAGCCCAGACTTGAGTTAGTTATGCTGTGTGTGAACCTACTGTATGCCTCTTGGTCGGTGGCAGAGCAGGTTGTTAATAAAGTACCTCATATTAAACGCTGATCGACAATCCAAACAAACATTGGGAGCCTCTCATGATACCTGGGTAAGGTACTATCGTAGGTGGACAGTGTATCAACAAGGCCAAGCCATGACATGATGACTCGGATCTGGCAGGTTCACGGACAATCGGCACCATTAATACTGGAGCCAAGAGTCGAGACCGAGTTGCCTATTCTGAAAGGAACCGAGTCGAGGGGATTTGGATGCATCGCATTGGATGTCATGGAAGGAATTCAACACGAGAGCATATGTAATCTTAGGGCGAGGTAGACTACCCTGGCCAGTAGAACTCTCTTGTATATAGGTACTTACGAAGCTCTGGAATAGAGGCTAATAAAAAAAAAACTACCTAGCGGATAAGGTAAGGTCAGATACGACAAGCAGCTTTTGGCCAGTTAAAAAACAATAATATATATATATCTATATATACCTAGTAGGTTTAGATTCTATTTTCCCTACCTCTAAAGAGGTAGTAATAAAACCTTATAACTAGTTAAAACTATAATTATATTATCTAAACCTCTATAT
>JAAOAR010000471.1:0-33541 GCA_013395995.1 Fusarium pseudoanthophilum | reverse complement strand
TGGTGTGGTGAAAGGAAGAAGCTGAGGAAAGCTGGAGGGGGAAAAAGACTCAAATAGTAGGTAGGGGCCGACAGCGGGAGGTTTTAAAAATTCCAGGGAACCTGAGCCTGGCCTGCACTGAATTGAACTGAACACAGAGCGCCCCCCAATGCGGGCGGGTTGGGGATATCCACCATGGGGCTATCAGACCGGGCGGGCAAAGGGGGGTGTGGCCCTAGACTACTGCGCTGTAGCCAGTCCCGAACGTCCACTATCGCTACCTAAGGTATTGGGACCTTCTGCCATCCAGATCCATTTGGTACCTACTGTAATCCATATGGATTGGATGCAATTGATGAGCAATGCATTATAAAAGCTTCACTAAATCTTCACTGAAATCTCTCGAATTATATCAAATCTGCATTGTGCTTTTAAGGTACATGCAATAATTGGATCCCTTGTAACCCAATCACCTGGCAGTCGGGTCACCAGCGACAGGCATCTTATTCTCTTCCCCAGCCCATCGTAAAACCCGAATTCGAACGATCCCGGCCTAGGCCCCTAGCAACTCTCCTTACGACAACAGGCCACGGGATAGATTGGATAAATGCATAGTAATTGCTTTGAGATGATGATGATGATGATGATGATGATGAAAAAGGGGCCTCGAGGGTTGTCTATTGTTCTGGCCAATGCTCAGGAGCTCCGAAACAGGACCATTCCCCTTGTCGCAATTTCGTTATCAATCAATGCTTAATCAATCAGTCAGTCAGTGCGTGTCTGTCTCACCAGAGCTAAATCCATGCACGTGGGCTCAGCATCTCCAAATATTGTTTCTCCTGTCACTAATAAAACATAAAGTACCCACGGGAATCCTTTCTCCGGATCAAAACAATCATCCTCTCGATTATGCATTGTTTGTTATCTCATATCGATAATCGGCGAAAGAGTTCCCTCTGCTTCTTTTCCATGACGGGCTATGATCTAATGCTTGCCGATCCAGTGACCGGCCGGTTCCCTTTGTGCAACGCTGCCCGGCTTGCACAAGTATTTTCGCTGATTGGTTCGTTTGACTGGGAGCCACCTTTATCAATCAGCCACTTGATTGTCGATTCTTTGTCTTGACACATCAAGCATTTGTAGCGAATGGCAGTATTTTGTGCATATTCTTGGCATTCCCTAGTCCTTACGTTAAGGTATGCTCTAATATCAAGACCTGATCGAACAGCATCAATTGTTTTGCTGTTCTTAACATTCATGAAGTATTAAGGAAAATGGTGAAGGACGACCAATTACTACCAATGATCTGATAATCTGGTCATTGAGCCAATCACAGACGCAACTAACCAGAAAGCTAGAAAATCTAGAAAAATTCAAACTTCGGTTTACCTTAGGGTAAGATGACTTGCATATAGCAACATTGATGAATCGGCTTGGCCGACCACAACTCGCTACACACAGCTCTCACAGTGAGAGATCAACTTCCCCTCGATCTTTGTTTTACTGTTGGACATTGACGGACTACACGCACGCCTCATGATCAGATTATACAGACTCACAGAGAGCCGGAAATTACAGTTGAGGAACCTGAACGGCGCATTCATGTAGGTAATTGGATCATACGAGCTACTCAACAAGCGGATCTTTTCGGTTCATCAGTCAACAACGGCTCGATACTCAGCGGCCAGGATTTCACTATCCATGAGGCTCTGTCTGATCAAGACCGGGACCTGTAGCCGACCACTCACGGTAGGCGTCAATGTAACGGAATCAATAAGTTCAACGGCTCCAGCTTTCGGGTCAGGCCACCAGAAGAGAGAGATGCCGTCTATTCCCGCAATTGTGGCCTGTCAATTCCGTCCATGTCCCCCAACAACCGAATATAATATACAGCAGACAGGTACGATTACGACAATTTATTGACCAAGGATCACCTCAACGGACAAACTGGAGAAGAAGAAACACAAAATCAGGTCATTGTTCACTTCTCTTCTTCCTCTCACCCATCAGTATCCGGTCCACAGCCGAATGTTTGAAAGCCTCTTGGCGGAACTCGTCCGACGGCCGAACCGAGCGTTTCCGTGGGGCGTCCCGAGGAAAAGGAAAGGTTGGGCTGCCTTCTTTTGCTTCGTCTTGGATAACGGCGGCGCCCGTAGACGCTATCTCTTTCTCCGTCGTTATCGCCCAGCCCGTTGATCACGATTAGTTTAGTACATATAGGACCTATTCGTGCCTTGAAGAAGGGTGTTTGTCAAGCAAGTTCCCCTCGTTCCCCCTCGTTCCCCCCGCAATATTATTGATTTGTTCGGTTTCCAACCTCCCCCCATCTTGGATTCCGAAATATGAGCCGATGTGTAGATGGAGATGGAGATGCAGATGCAGACGCAGCTGTTCCAAGATGGGTAAAGGGTATAGTAATTGATGAGCTGTGACTGCCTCAGCCTCCCCGCAATCGTACAGTACAGATCGTGACCAAGCGGCAGTGCGAGATTTCTGCGGTAAATCATTCCTCTTCCCCGGCTCATTCTATCGGGAGTCGTGGTGTAGGTACCTAAGCAATGTCAGTAGGTTAGGTACTAGGTAGGTAGTGAGAAGGGGTGCGCCTTGGAAGGGAGTCACATGCCTCATTTACCCACCCCATTCTCCAACTCAATTGATTGACACGACACGCCAACACCAACTAACATTTAGTGACCCGCCGTGACTTTCCTCGGCTTCTCGTGCCTCAAGCTCAGACTGAGTACTTCGTACTACGTAGGATCAGTGAAATTAATAATTCTTGACACAGAAAACTTGCTTTTTGTGGCCTTCCATTGCCAGGACATCCCAGTTCCGGACACTGTTTCCTCATTTTCCCATTCTTCCAAGTGGCTTGCCTTGACTTGGCCAATCGGATCGTCCCAATGAGCCATGGATGATGGCTCTCAGCCTTGACCATGCTAAAAAGTTATCAGATTGATTGGGGGGTTATCAATCCCATCTAATCTCTTTAGATGATGAGATGCGACATGCTAATTACGAATACTGTATGTACACGAATAAGCTCACCGATCTCGGAACCCGTTGAGCAGAGAAGAATAGGACACATTGACCAATATCTCGATTATATGATGTACACTCTTACTGATAATGCCCAACGTATCCACCGCCTATTGTTGTTGGGTTGCTTCGCTGGCTCTTTGACGCATCCATCTCATGCTGCATATCAAAACCTTGTGGTACTCACATGTACCGCATACAGAGGACACAGTCAGACAACCATACTCCCTGCTGAGTGAGCTGGTCTGTGCCAGCATTGACCTCCCTTTGATTCCATACTCTCAGCCATGACAGCACCTTCAAGGATAGATTCCCATTCATCGACAAACCTGGCATCACGCTGTTCTACGAACAAGAACTTGTTCAAGCAGGGACGGAAACGAAATTGCTTTTGCTAAACTTTGTTAATGTTGGGACATGTTCCGCTGTGGGAAACAAGGCGCCATCGTCAGCCCTGACCCAGCTCGATGGGTCAGAGTCGGACAGCAAGCCACGATCTGATAAGATGGGAAAAGAATTGGAATTTTACCTCGTGTGGGGAGACTACCAAGTACCGTCCCCGTCACTAGACAGGGGTTTCTCTTGTCACATTCGATCGCTTCAATGATCCCCGCTATCTTCCTCACTCCTTTTTCAACGTACTCAGCTAGCTCAGCACGAGTGATGTACTTACCTGCAGGACGAATGCCATGTCATGCTTGCTAGAATTCTCGTCAAAAGTCTACCGGATCAAAACAAACCGACCCGAATCGCTGTTCCCTGACTTCTTCTGATACCGAGGCCAATACGTACTCCTTTACCAAACCTGGAAGTCCATCTGGTGAACCCGAGCCTGCCCGTCATCGCTCTGTTGTCGTTCCAGCTTCTGCCGCTGCTGTTGCCGTTTCGCTGCCGAAACCTTGGTTGCCGTGGTTTGCTGTTCCTCGTACTCGTTGGCATCCATGTATGCCAGCTTGATTCGAATTCTCCCGACCGCTGCACCGTTGAGACTCAAATTTTGCCATGTTCCAAGCTCTGGGAGCTGGCCCCTTAATACAAGCTCACAGAGATCAACATGTAGCTCGCCAATGAGCTCAAGCATCTGCGCTCCCCACACAGAAACCCTCAAATGGTAGTACATTGGCGAGTCATGTGCTTCAAACCGAAAGTCCTCGTTCCTACACCAATCTCAGCGATTATTTCCCTCTTGAATCAAAATAGATGTATGGGTCGTGGTGTGGATTTTTAACGTGCGCCAGTAGAAATGACAACACATAGCTGGGGAGTCACATCCACCGAACCAGGTCGATTTAACATCTGACTTACCATATTGGTTTTGGTGTTGTTCTCTTGGTGGACTGGCTTTGTTGAACATCATATCCATACCAGAGAACACAAGTGTAGCCGATTTTGTCGTTATTCAGCTCTGCTTCGCCAACTGACACAACCAGGCGTTTTGATCTGCGACTTTTCAAACTAGACGCCTGTTTGGGCTTGAAACGTGCGTTGACTGGTGTAGAAGTTGGCCTCTCTGGTCCCAGAAGCTCTGTTGATGACAATTTGTTTCTTCTCTTGCTCGCTAGTGCTTGGCTAGCCAGGGAGCCCATTGTCCCATCCATGGGTAGTCGATTATGCCTCAATGCCACACCTAAGCTTGCTGGCCGTGAGAGACAGGAGTCGTATCCAGAATCCAAGCTACTGAGGCCTGATACTGATCTTAGCGGAGAAACGCAATCAAAGGAGTCGCCAGTTTTGTCACCCGTCACTTGTCTGGCGATGGGGATTGGTGTAGCCGCTCCATCCTTTGCCATGTCTATCGACAAGAGGTTACGGGACTTGACGTAGCCCACAAACTGAGTCGCCGGATGTTCTGGTAGTAAATCCCATAGAACGACTGGAACAGAAAGTAGGAGCAGGGTTGAATAACTGCGGTAGACAGACTCTACACTTACATGAGTTGCCAAGAGTGGAAACTGCTTGAGCCATCGAGCGCAACTCGCTGCATCATAGACTTGTTCTTCTTCCAGTGCAATGGTGAGAAGAACATGCGGGGCCGCTCGCTGTCCTTTTGCACCAACAGCCAACAAGGCCTGAATGCGGTCATCAGACGAGATAAAAGTATCTGACTGCACTCTCTCCGAGAGACTCCTGAGATCTGACTCAGGTATTGCCCGAGATGACGACACCGAGCTAGACTCTTCTTCAAACATCCTGCCCAAGGTGATGGAAGCAGCATGTGGATCAGACGTTGAGAGGATATAAGCAGGCGTCTTCCTTGACTCGATCAACCTTCCTTGTGAAGACCGATCAGGCTGAGCGTGTTTGAGCCGAGTCAATATCTCGCTATGCAGCATCGCGGCCGAGAAAGGGAGTTGTGAGGCCCACTCCTTCAAGACCTCGATTAGTGTATGGGTAAAGGACTGCGCGCCTGGACGAGGTGTCCACGTCTCGAATCCGCAGGCAGCGATGGTCTCTTTGATGTTTGTCGGTCTTTCAGTCAGAGGAGCGGCACTTGCACCAGCACAGCAGTCGAGGAGAAGAAGTACATCGCATTTGACCATCTCAAAGAGAGTCTGGATAGCAGACCACTCCACAGTCGCGTAGCTTTTGTCACCCTTACTATTGAGACACCGAGTCAGCTTGAGTCAGACAGGGAGAACACTATTCGTACCAAGACCAGGTTGACTGCCTGGCTTTGTTGATGATCCCATGCCCGCCGTAGTAGACGATGAGAAGGGTATCTTCATTCTCATGTTCTTCCACAAAGCCCAGTACTTTGTGATTGAGCTTGCGATGAGAATTTTGGGTTGGGATGAGAAACTTGTCTGTTGTGAAGCCGTATAAATGGTGTAAGACCCTTTGTAGCTCGTTGAGTTCCCATTCAACTTCGAGTTCGTCTTCTTCCCATCTTATGAGGAGTACTTGAACCTCGGTGTAACGAGAATATGCAGAGTTGGGAAACGCTCGCTTGGCGGCCTAAAGACTGTCAATAATCCTGAGGGTACGTAGTGCAGAATCGCAGATGGAAGTACCGATTGAAGATCGTCGACAAATTGCTGGAAGTTATTCATGTGATGCTGAGACTTTGTTGTATCATGAGTAGAAAGAGGTGGCAAGCAGCCATTTGAAGCGAGAGATATGGATGTATGTGAAGATGTATCAGAAGCCTGCTTCTTGAAGTCAGAGACAGCCTTGGGTGTATCACAGAAGTAACACTCACTACAAATGGACTTGATGAGCTACCACTTGTCGAGCTCTGGAAGCCATCGAACTTGGCCCCGAGTCCTTGAAAGTCTGCCATTTTGAAGTGCACGGAATAGGGGGAAGCCAGGAACCATTGAGTTTGAGATATTTTGATGCATTGTAATGTCGGCTGAGGGCACGCGAGTTCGATGTCTGATATATATATCAAGAGAGCTTGGCAAGTACACGAACATCCATCACCCCATATGTCACAACCCCCTCAAAGACAGTGAAAATTTTTCCCATTCTGCAGTTGGCTCCCTCGTTTTGACGTCGATCATGTTCGCATATGGGCTGAATAGCGCCCGGTTGGCTTTACATTATCAACGTGGCTGCGGGTGCCTCGTTCGAAATGAGTTGATTGCTGGCAAGGCAGACGCATACGATAGATAAACCCGGATCAGCCAAAGAGAAGACGGAAAATATCCTTGGGGCCAGGGTTCCCAAAGAATGATATGAAAACCTTTCAACAACGGGCGTCTGGGGTAAGCATTGCTTGTCATGATTGGTTCTCGAGCACTGCCTGCTTCTGAAGTGCATATAGAAACAGGAACAGTGTGGGGGGACGGCACGGAAGAGGAGGAGCGGAGCGGATCGCAAAGACATCTATAGTGAACGGGCGAACTAGCCATTATCAAATAGATACGGCTTGTGTAACCATGTACCCCGCTCGATATGGTAAAGGGACCTTACGCAGCAGGAATCGAGGTGCCAGTCGTGCAACTGGATCTGATCTATCGCTTGAAAGACGCTGACCTGGCCTCGACAAGGCTGACTCTGACTGACTGGCGGCATGAGTGAAAAATTTTCATTTGCAAAACAATTGATAACGCAGATCTGAGCCCGCGGGTTGAGCAAAGGAGACCAGCAAGGTTTGTTCCGTAGGAGTATCAAGTCGTGCTTGAAGCTCCCTCGTGGTTCCATTGTAAGAGCGGCAATGTCCGGCAAATGAGACAAACTTTTGTCCATCACATTGACATTGCGAAAAAGGCCTGGGCTAAGTAAGACGTTATAAATATTCGAGGTTTCATGGGCGGGCAAGGTTTTGTTGGCCAACTTGAGGATCAAATGTGTTCAGAGTGAGAGTTGAAGGTGGGCATGAACCAAGTTAACATACCTAAATCAAGGAGAAAGCTAAACAATTAGTTGATGATACCGTATCATCGGACACGTTTGAGAAATAATTTTCGGATTTGAATGAGACACTGAAAGAAACAGTATCTGATGCGTGGAGCTGATGAATGGATAGTGCTGATTGCCCCTATCAAACATGTCGGTAACAGATATGTAACGTATGTTACCCCAAAGCTGCCTCGTCTGTGTATCGAGCTGAAGCGAGACGAGACGAGACGAGAAGAGAAGCGAAGCGAATTTGAAGGGCATCTATGTCTATGCTCTCTCATGCTAGACTTGGGTTTGCGCCGACGTCAGATCCAGAACCGAAATCTCAGACCGTAAATTCTTTATTTTGTATCACCAGGGATAGCGACCGAGTGTGTCAGATACAGATGGTCTCAGATGGAAATCGACAACTGCCGTTGGCTGTAGGGCAGATCGAAATATCCCAGAAGCGCAAGGACCCGACGGAACTTGGAGCTTCCGCTGCTGGTCAGCGACGCTAGCGAGTGGAAGTCCCGACATCCGAGAACTTAGGGCCATTCCCATCGTAGTTAGTCACGACTAAGACCCTCACACGCAGCACGGCCATGTAATGACCATCACTGAAGCTGTGTGATGAGCTGTACTGTACTGTAATGTACTGCAAGTGAAGCACCTCATCTAGGATGGTAGGTAATAACATCAATGAGAATAAATGAGAGACTCGGAGACAAGAGACAAGAGACAAGAGACAAGAGACAAGAGATTGACCACCTCCATAGATAGAGTACGTACGGTGAACGGACTGAGTCAAGATCTTCAACTCACTCGCCCATCTCATTCCATTCATCAACAACGATGATCGGTAAAGACGGACGGCCAAATTCCATCCACATGAGCGAAGTCTCCAATTTATTAGAGACAATTCTGTAGTCTATAGTACAAGACCACAGACTAATCACGCTACTGATAGTCTGATACCCAACGTCAGGCTAACACCCGGAAATGCCACATCCCGAGAACGGCTCTTTGAACAAGTCTGTCTCAGAGCAACACAGACCAACGATGTTCAGACCTTCTCTCAGAGACGGCACAGAAATGTAATCGTCCACTCAAGAGATCAACAACATTGAGCCAGTTGTCAAAAGGAATGGCGTCCCGTCCGGCTTCCGTCTTGGCTCTGCCTCTGTACCACCACCATCGCCATCGCCCTCTCTCTCTCTCTCTCTATATCACACATATTATCTGCATAAGCAACGGCTGCTGCTGTAAAGAACTCCGTCTGTGATTCGCTTCGGGTGTTTTGTGTCTCGCATGTTTAGCACGAGTCTCGCCGAATCTGTCCATCACCGATCGAGTTTCCAGTGTCGTTTCCTTTCATGGAGGGGACACTCTTCTGATACACTTCTGATACCACTCACTTATAACTCAACACACCCTCGGTATAGACTAGCCTTCCATCTTGAAACCGCATTCAAGGAGGAATCCATTTTGATATCTATCTATTTACCAAAGAGCCTCTTTCATTCTTATCTTTATTTCCCTTCTTGAACCCTCTTACACCCACCCACCCTCACACTCAGTATGGAGAACGTATCAAGTCTTGCTGCCTCACCTATTGGTGTCGATTATCAGCTCCCCCAGTTCGTCAGTGAGGGTCATTGCACTGGATACTACATCACCATCACCATCTTCCTTATTGCAGTCTGGTTCTTTTTCCCCAAGAAGCAGACATCCCATCTCGAGATACCCTTCTACAAAGCCTCAAAGACCAAATGGATATTCGATGCCGAAACATTAATAAAAGACAGCTACACAAAGGTCGGTCGGTTCGATATCGCTTACTCCATATATACTTATGCTGTACTAGTTTCGGGATCGGGTTTATCAGATCAAGGCCACCGAGGGAGTTCAAGTCATAGTACCCGCCCGTCTCGTTGGTGAACTTAAAGGACTTCCAGAAGATATCCTCAGTGCAACAGAAGCCGTGTCAGATGTAAGGCCACTTCTTCAAGTCCGCCTCTAACTTGAAATACTAACAATGATTAGGCTCTCCAAAGCAAGTACACAAAATTCTCTCCAGGCCACAACGGTGAACTACTGGCGCTGTTGGTCAGAACAAAACTTACACAGAACCTCGCTCGAGTGGTACCCATTCTGAAAAAGGAACTGGAGCATCTCTTAGCCACTGAGTTCCCAGCCTGCGAAGACTGGACACCGGTGAAATGGCAACCGTTCAGCCTTCGTGCTGTAGCCCGTCTGAGTGGTAGAGCCTTTGTTGGACCATCTATCAACCGAGACGAGAAGTGGATGGACACTTCGATCAACTTTGCTGTTCACGTCTTTACAGCATGCGTCAAGCTCCAGTTCATCCCTGAGTGGGCTCGGCCTGTAGGCCAGCATCTTGTCTCAGAGCTTCGCCAGATCCGCAAGGACATCAAGATTGCCAAGGAAATGCTGAAGCCGATCCTCGAAGAGCGACTCCATAATATGGAGTTTTCCAACGGTGGAGATGCACCAGACGACATGATCCAATGGCTTATTGAAGCACTGCCAGAGGAGGAAAAGGCCGACCTCACAACCCAGGCAGAACTCCAGTTGATTATTGCAGCGGCTTCAATCCACACAACCAACAACCTGCTCTGCGAATGCCTTTGCGACCTAGCAGCACACCCAGAAGTACAAGAAGAGCTTCGAGAAGAGGCGCATCGCATTCTGGAAGTGGACAATGGATGGGAGAACAAGGAGAGCATGGCCAAGCTGAAGAAGCTGGATAGTTTCATGAGAGAGGTCCAGCGTCTCAGCGGAAACATCAGTGAGTACCAACTCTTAAGACCCTTCGACATCTCGACGAAAGCTAACCATGATATAGCATCATTCATCCGCAAGGTCATGAAGCCCATTTCCCTTTCTGATGGCACCGAACTGCCAGTAGGCACCAAAGTCCTCGCGCCTCAAGCCGGCATCGCTCTCGACGAGCGCTATTTCCCCGACCCCGAACGCTTCGATGCCTTCCGCTTCTACAAGCTTCGTCAAGAATCTGCAGAAGCCAGCAATCGTTGGCAATTCACTTCCCTCAACGATACATACATCAATTTCGGCGCAGGCAAACATGCGTGCCCGGGCCGTTTCTTTGCCAGTAATGAGATCAAACTTGTGCTGGCACATATACTCATTAACTATGACATCCGCTTGAAAGCAGGCGAAGTTAGACCAAAGGCCATGGCGGTGGTCATGGCTAAGGCTCCCTCTCCAGATACTGAACTGGAGTTTCGACGAAGATCGTGGGCAGCTTGAAGGAAGGGAGTATAATCTGATCATGAACTATTTGATACCCAGTACATTTAGCTTAGCGTGTACATAGAACATAGACGTGGCATTGTAGATGCGTAGTAGGAAAGACACGCATAAGATTGACTAGCCTCGAGAACAAAATACTAGTTCAAAAAGTCCCGAGACTTATGTGTAAAGCTAAGCGTGAGCGATGATCGGGGCATAGACAACTAGAGGTAACGAATTGCATTGCTCGAACTGTTCTAATCTAACAAAGACACAACACTGGGACTCCGGGCGTGGCTATCGTATTGGGGGTATCATCAAGTCGTAGGTCAGGCAGACGAGAGCCACTGGCCTGGCCTTATAGCATCGTACAATCCTCTCTGATCCCGTGCCATCTCTCTCCCAACGGCCTAACCAACGGCGAGTCCCAGGGCAAAGGTGCAGTTGTAACTGAAAAGTAGATCCGTAGTCGTTTGAAGAAGAAAACAAAATAAGTAATTGATATCCTTGTTCCTTTTCAGATTCTTTTTTGGGATGCGCAACACCAAAAAAGCTTTAAGATTCGGACAAACATTGATATTTACAGATCCAACCCACCCGGAACGCCCCTCGCCGTTGTTGAAGAAAATGCCGTCAACCATTTTTTCCCTGATGCAACAAGCTGAAGACAAAAAGTCTACCGGGAACCGTGAGATACCTGGGAAACCGCATGACACAAAGCAGACCATCTCTTCCAATCTTCATTTGAAGCGAATTACACAGAAGCTCGACCTAGTACGTCTAGGACTTGTAGCGCTGGTACTCACCGGCAACCAAACAATGGTCACGCTCGAAGGGTTCTGTAATATGTTAGTCAGATGGACCAAAAGTCATTGGTTGTTGGATGTAAAACATACCCAGGGTAAGCTGGAACTTGGGCTTGATGGACTCAGCTCGCATCTTCTGGACCTCGTTGGCGAAGACCTCGGCAGCGGGAGCAGTGCTGTCGATACAGTTGGCCTTGATGGAGATGAGAACACCACCGCCAACCTTGAGGAACCAGTTGGCGTTCATGGCGACAATACGGGCCTGATCGGGCTGGGCAACATCGGCAAAGATGACATCGACCATAGGGACGATCATGCGGTAACGGGCAGGCTGACGGGCGTCCTCAACAATGGGAACAACGTTGGGTCGCTTGGAGGCCATAGTGATGAGATCACGGCCGGATCGGGAAGAGAACTCGACGGCGTAGACGTAGCCAGTAGGACCGACAATGTCAGCGACGTGAGAGACGGAGGTACCGGAGGCACCACCAAGGTAGAGGACGCGAGAGCCAGGCTTGATGTAGATCTCATCAGCACCACCGGCGATGGCAGCGCAAAGCTTGCTTCGGAAGGGGTTCCACATGCGGTACTCGATCTTGGTGGTGGTAGTGGTGCCATCGTCGTTCTGGACAGACTCGTCGACAGAGATGCGCTTCTCGCCGTAGACAGACTCGCCAGGTGTTGTGTTGCGGGTAGCAAGACCATCTTCCTTACCACCACGGACGACGAAGACGCCGGGGTGACGGTGAGGCTCCTGTGAAGAAAAAAGTTAGATCGCAAAACTTGGCGAAAAAGTTAGACTTTGAGGATCAACATACAACAATGACCTTGGCACCACCTCGCTGACCAGCACCAGCACCGCCGCGACCACCGCGAGGACCACCTTTTCATTTTGTTAGTATCGCAATCATGATGCTGTTGAGGAGGACTAATGCTTACCTCGGCCACCACCGCGAGGACCGCCACGGGGAGCACCACGGCCACCACCTTTGCGAAACAGTCAGTCTTGGAAGTTCAACAACACCGCGACAGAAACGCCGCGAGAGCGCTATTCATACCTCGTCCACCGCGCGCACCACCACGGCCTCCGAAGCCGCCGCGATCACCACCGAAACCACCGCGGCCTCCACGAGCGCCGCCACGACCACCACGGCCGCCTCCTCGAGGAGTGAAAGGAGCCATCTTAATGGGATGAAGAGGAATTGAATAAGTTTGGAAGAATTAGAGACGACTATATGTCGTTGGCGAGAAGGATTCCAAGCGAAGGGATATCGTCGAGAGAAGGCGGACGTGGATCAAAGTCCAAACTTGTCTTTTGTATAGCCTTGTCTGGGGACGCTGGGCGTTTTGAGAGACACTCGAGAAAGAATTTTTTGAAGCTCTATGAAGCTCAGGCCCACTTTGTCTGTCCAAGTTTCTCCGTCTCCGAGGCGGGTCCGGGGATAGAGCGGAGATTGATGATGATGGAGTCACGTGGTGATAGCTGATAAGAGTCAGGTGACATGAGTTACATCCAAGTGTGCAAAATGATATACGAAATCACAGCGCAATAAGTCTAAAATATCTCAATGCTAGTCATATACAATTTCCATTCCATCACAGTCTTCCGCTCGTTGCTCTCCATTTTCTCGCATCTGTTTTGGCCGTTTGAGGCTGCTTTTCGGAAATCGCACTAACAGGGCAGGCAACCCTAAGGCTCTTTCCCAAAGGAGTGGGGAAAGCGAGTTTGTGGTCCCTCCGATCTGTTAGGGCAAGAGCTCAGAATTTCTCAATTTCACGCCCGCCAACCCACGTCCGTCGTCGAAACCGTCACTCACCACCCAAGTCGCCGAGATGGTGAGTAACTGCGAGCCCCCGTCGACCGCCATCATGAGAAAGAGGAGGATGTCCATGCTGTACGAATTGTCACGAACTTGCTCGTGCAATTTTTGACGAAACGGCCGTCTTGGCCCGGAACCGTTGTGTTTATTCATGATGGCTGTGACGGCAGGGATTTTGAAGATGTGCCATGGCTGACTGTGGACTTTTTCTACACATATAGGTTCGATACGCTGCCACCGAGATCCAGTCCTCGAAGTCGGCCCGCGCCCGCGGTGCCTATCTCCGAGTGTCTTTCAAGAACACTCGCGAGACCGCCCAGGCCATCAACGGCTGGAAGCTTCAGCGCGCTGTTACCTTCCTCGAGAACGTCAAGGAGCACAAGGAGGCCGTCCCCATGCGACGATATGCCGGCAGCACTGGCCGCACCGCCCAAGGTACGACTCGGCCAATTCCTCCCCCGTTAGCGATGGACTTGAGAGAAATTGGGAGATCGCAAATGGCTGGGATATATGCGTCAGAGGAACAAAAATGCTGATGGACTCATCAATAGGCAAGCAGTTCGGTGTCTCCAAGGCTCGATGGCCCGTCAAGTCCGCCGAGTTCCTCCTCGGTCTCCTCAAGAACGCTGAGGCCAACGCTGATGCCAAGGGTCTCGACACCGGTGCCCTGATTGTCAAGCACATCCAGGTCAACCAGGCCCCCAAGCAGCGACGAAGGACATACCGTGCCCACGGTCGTGTATGTTGTCCAACTCTTCCGATTCGAGACTCATCTAACGTCATAAACAGATCAACCCCTACATGTCTAACCCCTGCCACATCGAGCTCATCCTGACCGAGGGTGAGGAGGTTGTCCAGAAGTCCGATGCTGTTGTCGAGCGCGAGCACCTCAACTCGCGCCAGCGCGGTGCCCGTCTCCGCAAGGCTATCACCGCCGCTTAAACAATCACCAACCTCTATCAAATAGACAAAATTTAAGCGCTGGTTGAAAACTGGGTTTACGTCGGGCATCTTCTGTGCTGTAACTGTGTGACTTTTGACAAGACTCTTGAACAAAGGGACACTACACCAAGATTACATTACAAAACTCGATCAGTTGTTCTAGGGTTTTTGCGAGGGTGGTTCGTGGCTTTTCATCAACTGGTGTATGGCAGGCTACGGTGAGCATGGCATTAAAGGGAAATTCATGCAAAAGTTCGCAAGGTTTTCTTGACGAAATAAAATCATTCAAGTCCTCCTATGTCCGGTCCTGCATCTGAAGAAACAATGTGACATGATTGATCAGTAAAAGACAGCACGGACACTGTAGACTCACGATAGTTGGTCACGAGTGAGGCATTGCATCAGGCTGGATTTAGCGACACTGAACATATTTCACACTCCTCCAAGGTGTTCGATATCATTACTTATACAATGCTTGCTAGCAGCTATCGATTGAGCAAACTTAACTGATTCCAACTAGCAACATAGTGAATGCGATGGGAGCAAGGTCCCCTGGCTCGATTTTCACTCAGCGATCATTACGACATTAGCCATCCCGTCCAATTCTGCGAGGCCCGATTGCCTTTTCAATGCCAGTTTTCGAAAACAATTACCAAACGCCTCTGCCATCCTTTCTATTAACATCAATGCTAAGCCCAACCGTTCAGTTCTCACCATCTGTCCATGGTGAGTCGTCATTTATTAGCCGCAGTGGGTACTATACGCCGTCCTAATCATCCAACCCTTACGGAAGCGTCTGACCATTATCTTGGTCACTGAACGGTAAGCCAAATGGTTACTGATTGACAGGATTACCAACAACCGTGGTAAGGACAGCGACATGTACGAAAACGGGGGATCAAGTATGGTCACCATAGAGCCTGAACTAAAAGTCTAGGCTCACCATGGCCTCGCCATCTCGTGTCCCTGCAATACTGGCAGCATCAACTGTGCCCGAAAATCGTCCTTTTCCGGGTTGCTCAACACCATCAGCTCTAGCGTCGTAAATTGTACGCTCATCGTATACATTGGCCCATCCCATGTCCATACCGAAAGCAGTTGTAAGCTGCAATAGCTCCTGGTTCCTTAAGCAAGGAACGATCCGGCAGAGAAGCTTGTCCCGGCACTTCTGCATCAGAGGTGATAGATCCTGGATGTGCGGATTGCCGTTGGCCCCAAGGCCCTGAGCGCCATGCGGCAAGATACTCCGAGTATTTAAAGCCGATGAGTCGACTGTAACATACCCACAGGACTTGAAGGAGAGGCACTTCAGAGTGTACTTCTTCTCGTCTAAGCGTAGGCGCTGCGGCGCAGGTATGTGCTGCGCCAGGGGTTCTGCCTGGTCAGGGGCTGGCAGGCTCGAGATATTCAAATTCAGCTCGTCTCTGGCACTCAAGATGTCTCTGATCTTGATGCTTGGGGAGAAATGCTCTATGATGCCTGCCCAAGATAATACATCTGGTTGCTGTAAGATATCCATAGCTGCAGGTGGAGGGGGCGGCGGAGGAGCCTGATTGTTGGGTGGTGGCGGTGGCATGAAAGCCGCTCCGAATACTCCTGCAATCTGCTGAGCCGTTGCGTTGAATGGGAATGGTGCAACAACTCCATTCGCTATATTGGTAGGCGGAGGTACCAGGACCCCAGGAGGTGCAGGGTGCATCCCAATCATGTTCAGCAGATGAGCATTATTTGCTGCGCCAGCTTGCTGGAGCGGAGCTTGGGGAGTGAGAGTCGGTGGACCGGAAAGTGATACAGATTCCAGATCGAGCTTCTCAAGTGTGGACAAGGCCATGTTGCGTATTGTTTGCAAAAGGACATGCGGCGAGGCCCAGCAGTTCTTGAGTGATAAATGTTTAATAAACGGTAATGACAAGAGATCGTCCGTATTAGTCTTGGGGCTATCAATGCGAGTCATGAGTTGAGGTTGTTCAAAGAACGGTGCTGGAAGGATGTGGTGGTTTCGCTGATATGTCCCAGGTGCAAACTCTCCACCACAGATCCATTCAAAGTGAAGGCTTTCGATGTGTCGCTGAGCGCCAATGTAGTTGTTGAGCAATTGATAAACCTTACCAACAGCCTCAACAGGAGAAACTGCGTCATCTTCTACACAGCCCGGTGCAGACTTGGAAACGCGTCGCCAGTCGGCAATAACACCCAGCGAAACATTGGTGAGAGACGATAGATTCTGCCACAGCTCATGCCGACAAAGGATATACACATGGCTACTGGGAATCTTAGCAATCGTGATGGTGGTAAGATTTTTGAAGCAGTCGTCCCGGGCATTGTCGATAAGGCCAATGACATAGGACTGGATCATGGCGCGATGTGCCCACTCGAGCTCGAGGAGCATTTCTTTCTGTGCTCTTGTGAGACTGGCGGGAATCAGCGGGTGGTTGACCGCCTCTGAGGCGGCTGGTTCAAAGTCAGCACGATGTGTGTTTTGCGCCATTACTCGTCTAGCTTCCATCTCAGTGATTATGGTTGCCCTCTCATCAAAGTCAATCGCGTTGATGTTGGTGCCTTCAGTCTCTAACAGCATGAGTACAGCTTCGTTGATCTGGGAGCCTGAGTACCCAGCATCTGAGGCCATCTTTTGCAGAACTGTTCGCTTGAAACTAATGGGGTTCTCAAACACAGGCTTTCTGAAATCCTTGACCATTTCATTCAGGTCGGACATGGTGACGATTGGTTGCTTCCGAGCTTGTGATTCAGAACCCGTGTGACGCCAATTCTGCGTTGCAAACACAGGATGGAGAGTGGTGGCACCTCGTGCGATGTGATCGGGCCCCGACAGAAATCCAAGGCCAGCATCGCAACAGAGTCCAAGATTTGTGACTTTCACCAAACACTTGAGCGCTTCCTTCATGGCCTCAGTTTCGTCAGCCGTTTGTTCGAGACCTTCAAGATCAGTATATCGGTGGTAAGTGCCATGTGGCCAGCGGTATATGCCCCAGAAAGAGGGTACAGCTTCTTGAGAAGGCTTCACTGGAGGGTATGAGAGCGTGTCCTCGTCAAGTTCCAAAGACAGGGCAAAGCGCCGGATGTGTGGACCAAAAGACTGGAAGATGCGCATCCCATTTGAGAGAAGAGCGGAGGACGTGCGCTTAAAGGCCCCGTTTTCATCACGATCCAACTTACTGTAAAGCTCCGACTTGAAGGGTACGACAACATTTCGAAAGTACTGTGCAGAAGCCTTGTTCTCGAATTCTTTACAGACAAGTCGCAAACATCTGACCTCGAGGCGGGTGAGGTACGAAATAATGATCTCGAAAATCTCAACCGGAATTTCGTTCGTGGGCCATGTAACGGCGGACATCGCTTGGCCTCGCTCATGGGAATCTGACAATTCAAGGAGAGTGGGCATTTCTTCGTCACAGGACGGAGGGGCAGTGCTCGGTCTTCTCTGGCTCAATGCTGGGTCGACGGCGTCAATCCAATTAGGATCCATAAGCGCGATGGGTAGACGGACTGCAAGTATTGGATTTCGTAGAGAGAGCTGCCAGAATCGAGTGACTGAGAGAATTAACGGTTGAGGCGATTTACTTTCCGGTCGGACGGAGGGCGAAGATGTCGTCAAGGCACTCTGATGGCGGGGCGTTGGAGCAGCAGGGACCGGAGAGAGAAAAGAGGACGAAGGGGTTCGGTATGAAGAAAAATAGTAGTAATAATTCGATGTCGTGCAACAAGGATGAATGTTGAAGGTGAATAGCCGCCGGGGGGTGTCTCTCTTTTGTCGTAATCAGTGTGAATAGGTGAATGGATGAATCCGTGATGTAGTGCTCGGTCGGCTGCAGTCAAGGTCAAGACTGGAGGTTCATGAGCGGGTTGGATCGGATCGATGCAGCCAATCCCTGGTGGCAAACGTATGTGTCTGGGGGAAAATGAAATCGAGGGGACAGGGCCCTCGTCTCCCGGTAGTTGGTAGAATAGCTGTCGATCTATGCCGGGGTTAATTGTGCGAGTGCGGCTCCGAGGGGAGAAAATTAATGAGTTGAAGATGGGGATGGCATGTTTATGTTTAGACGTTAAGGCAACTAACGTAACCTTAGGATGTGGGGGAGAGACATGGGCAGTCCAGGGTAGCGAGGGATCCACTTCTGGAGGGTACCTGAGTGCCCCATCGGCCATGTTCCGTGCCACAAATACACCTTCACGACGGGTGCAAATTGGAAGTGAAGCCGCCTGCAAATCTTTGTACGGATGCTGTATAGGGAGCATTGAGTTATAGTAAAAGTCTCTGTTCAAGTGATATTGGCTTGCTGCCGTTAGTAAGTATGTTGCCTCCAGGATTAAGTTTCTTGTGCCAAGAGTTTTGTAGCGACATTCGAACAGCGTCAAGTGTGTTCTTCTGAATCACAGGTAACCGTTGCTCGCTTAGGACGGAGAGGCGTATTTTTAACTCTCTTTAGAAGCCATGAGACGATGCAAATCATCATCACTACCTATAACAGAAAGCTACACTGATATCCGTTGTGCAGCTTCGATTCAACTTGAGTTCAGGGATTAGCCCTGTGGGCATCCCCATGGGGAGATCCATCGGAATACGGACGGTAGCCTGGAGCCCGGAGAATGCCGGAGATCATGAAGCTGGGTTACAACATTAGAGGGACCAAATGCGTATGCTTACGAAGTGCATCACGGCGTTACAATGATATGATTTTATATGATTAAAAGCCTTCCGCTCCGGTAAAACCCCCGACCGTACAAGTTCACTGAAAAGAATCGAAGCTCAAGTCACAGTTTGAATTATTGACCTCCACGTCGCTAACATCCGGGATATTACGTCCAAAGCAATACTATCTACGTGTATAAGAGAAGAATACCATCAAATTCAAAATAATACCAACCCATGAAAATCCATTTGCGCTCCCTTTCTTTCACTTTACGCATCATCTTCTTCAACATCGCCAGCCCAGAACCAATATCTGATATAATGTTAGTCATTGTGCTCTATATCTACTCGATCTTGTAGAGAAGCACTTACAATGTGGCATATTGAACCTCGAATTCAGCATCCATACCCTGGCAAGTCGCAGGGGCGCTGCCACCGGCTGTTGTAGTTCGGTAGACTTCCTTCATCTTGTGGGTAGCACCCTCAATGGTGGTGAGTCTGAGCCATGGCACAGCATTCTCACCAAGCTGTCCCTTGGCAGAGAGAGATGGAGCAGGAGCGCTGCTGTTCTTTGCACATGGAGCCTCGCCAATGTCTTGGTTGGGGGTGCGGAGGTCGAAGAAGGGCGTACCATCGGCGGTGAAATAATGGTGACCAGACTCAGCGAGAGATGCAGGGCCAAGCTTGTTGGCGTCTGACAGGGGGAAGTGAACAGCCATTCCAGGGATGCGTTCGATCAAATCTGGATACATCGCGGCGACGCAGCTGCCGTTGAAGAGAGTGGCTACAGCACCAGTAGCAACGGGGGCTGATGAAGGCTTGCTGGTATCGCATGTATAGTTTTGTGTACCACGGCCGATAGCGACATGAACCAGCTTCAGACCCTTGGCTGGGGAAGGTAGCTGACCATCTGAAAACACTGGTTAGCCAAAAGAGAACAAGCACTTAATAGTGGTGACATACCGAGAGGCATCTTGGCTTGTGAGAGATCACAGACAGGAGCCGTTCCATAGGACTTGACCGCCTTGACCTTATCCGCGACCAAATTGAAGTAACCAGACAATGACCCTAATGTGTCAATGGCGGATCCAGCATTTGTGACAGTAGCAGTAGGATAGGTTGGTGCTGCAGAGGCAGTTACCGCGAGGACGGAAGCGACAAGTGTTGATAATTGCATCTTGAAGTTGGTTGAGTATAGAGAGGGGTTTGTGTATGATATCGAGGGTATAAGCGTGTCGGTATTGTTTCGAGTCGTCAATACGTATGCCGTTAAGAGAAATTGAACCCAAGAAACAACAGAAATCCGATGTTTATAGATGATCGACCGTAACGAGACTTGAGATAGAAAACTTGTTGACCCTAGGAAATAAGGAAATAACAGAAAGGAAAAAAGAGACGAAAAGGAAAAAAGAACGCTCAGCGTCTTTGGGTGTATACAGACAGACAGACAAATGCAGAGAGATTCTTTTCCTGCCTCTTTCTTTCTCAACACCGTGAGGCGACGAACCCATCTCTTAATATACCAGCCTTCCCCTCAGGCCAAGACCCTGTTACACGCGCCTAAGCGTACAGTACTGTACGGGCGGTAGGGTAGGTCTGAGCATATGGCCATCCATGATTGGATTATCTGCCAAGATCTGGACACAAAAATAAACACCAGCCTTTTTGCAATGTCTGAGATGGACATGCACGTCTGGTTCATATGTGATCCGGGAACAAGACTGAGCAACGAGAGCCAACCATTTGATTGTTCAAGAGAGTTGCTGGGGTTGTGATTGGCGGGAGGGATTAGTTTAAGCGCCTGGCTCGGGCGTCGGCATATGGATCCATGGATGCATGCATGCATGCATGGGCGTTTAGAAATGGAGATGAGCACGAGAAAATGCCACGACAATGACAATTCCGCTTTTTTATGCGCTTTGCCATGTGCGATCTGGGTTCGTGCAGTCGAGTCTGTCATTGAAATAGTATACAGACATACATCTGACCCTGTTCTCCAGATAGCCGTGTGTCTTCACGCAATTTATGGTGGTCTGTAGATGTCATACATCAGTACCCAGCCAGCATTGATGAGAGCTGTTGTACTACATTCCCTTCCCTTTTCTGTATGACCGCATTGCTACGAAAACTCTCGAGTTCAAGTCACACTCCAGCCTCTCAACATTACCCTCTCCATCCCCAAGCCAACCCTAGGATCCCTTTAATAGATCCCAAGATCTCTCGGCGCCACTGACGAACCAACCTCATCCCAGCATCAAAACATCCAAGACCTCCCAAGAAACGAGAAACAAAGTCCCTTGACCGTAGTAAATTACATACAGGGCCATGTGTAGCTTGCCGCCAGCCTCCGAGTCTCTGATTGGACCGCGGATCATGCATGTCTGCGGGCCGCGATAAGCGGCCAGCGGCTGCAGAAAATAGCAACTGGCCCAGCGACCCCTCTTATTGGGACTGGCTATTTTCGCACATCAAGACGAATATAGCCAAGCTTCTATCGACATCATGACTTGCATGTTTTAGCGGACCTCAGAGGCTGTCTAGAACAAGTCTGTCACATGTTTACTTGATTTTCTCTTGATGGGGTTGCTTAGGTGGATCATGTTATGATCTAATTCAAGGTTCTCACCACCCAACACAATAATAACATCCATCCCTCTTGGCATAGTATGACATGGATCTCGCTTCGAACGCACGAGATATCGCTTGCTTCCCTGATATGTACAGTACATAGCACGAGATCTCAGATACAGTATCCAATGACTCCACTGCCGACCCGGTCTTAACGCAGGTCTATCCTGATATTGATACAGTTCCATCTCCCGCGGAGATTCATTGACACATTACCTTTCCGGCTTTTGAGCAAAACACTTACAAAACAAGACGGCGCATCGCCCTCTACTTGGCAGGATCCTTAGGCGCTCCGTCCATTGGACTGCCAAGTGAGCCCCCGGCAACTCCAGCTGCCGCTGCCGCGGCGGACTCAAGATGGGTTACCCGCTGGACATCTGACGAACTGAGCCAATACAAAGTTACAAATACCAGCAAATGGAGTGCTACGCAGTATGCAGCAAACAAGTTGCGGCTGGTTCGCGAAGCAAGTACTGTGCGCGTCAATGAGTAGACTGCGCGTTCTGGTAGACTCATCCGTTTGTAGGCTCGAGCAGACTCTCGCCCACGGAAAGCTGCAAATGGAGAAATATTGGACTCGTATGCCTGGCGGTATCGGTCCATAGCGATGCCAGGATTGCCCGTTTCGCCAATCGACACTGTTGATGGGTTTGGATTCGCCCCGTACGCCGACGATGTCGCTGCACCTCCTCCTCGGTTGTATGTTGAAACATATCTTGTCTTCTCGTAGAGATTCAGGTTATCCTTCTGAAGCGCTGCGACTTCCTGGCGAAGCTGCGAGACTGTTCGGTGCGTATCTGACAGTTCCTCCTCAAGTTCTGCATTCTTCTTCTTGTAACGATCTCGCTGGGCCGTGACCATGGGCAACATGCCCGAGCCTCCTCCATAGACTCGTTCGCCAGGCTCGCCTCCTCCCATGCGAGGATCCATACCACTAATGATTGACGATGTTGGTGAAATTCTGCCACTCTTGCGGCCCATTGCCCGGGTGACATATGTTCCAGCTACAGATGCACCAGATGGGAATGCGTTGGCACCCTCTTCCTGGATTGTCTCCAAATCACTTTCCAGTTTCTGGTTGAGCTTCTGGGCTCTCTCCAATTCGGCGTTAGTTTTTGAAAGTTCCTCTTGAAGATCCTCTAATCGTCTTTGCAAATCGTTATGCGAAACACGTAGCACCGTCAACTCATCGCCCAACTTCTTGTTTCGCGCCAAGAGAAGCTTCTCCAGAGAATTACCCTCCGCATCCTTTGCCTCAAGGTGCTCTCTTACTTCGTCATCATCACCTGTGGAGAACTCAATACTCTTGAGAACCTCAAGCTCCTGCTTGATATCCTCGTAGTCACTCCATTTTTGAACCTTGCTCTTCAAGGTATCCCTCTCCTCTTTGAGAGTGTTCACTTCTCTTTCAATAGATCGCAACTTGCCATCCAGTTCTCGTTTGAGACCCTCCTTCTCCACACGAGCGGCATCCAGCTTGCGGATCATGGACTGGTTCTCTGACCTCACACGCATATATCCAGGATCGTCCTCAAGACTTGTCTCAGGTTGCTGTTGGGCTGATGACTTGGCTTGTGCCAGCTCCAGTCGCATTTGTTCGTTTCGTGCCTCAACCTCGGCTAGGCGAGAGCTTGTGCGATCCAAATCTGCATGGAGCATCTCAAGCTCAGCGCTCGAAACATTGTTGCGATGAGCCTCCTGGTCGTCGCCATTCTTGCCCAGGCGCTGATTAACCTCGTAACTTGCGCGCATCTCGGTCAAAAGACGCTCTTGCTTCTCCAGCTTATCTTCCAATGCCTTCTCCTTGGCCTCCCAGTTATCTGTCTTCTCCTCTAGCACAGCGTTCCACGACATCTCAACTTCTTTAACACGTTTCTCCAGGTTGTCCTCCAGCTCTCTTCGAACCTTTCGTTCATTCTGGAGCTTTGATTCGGTCTCTTCCAGTTGAATTGAAAGTTTCGAGACATTCTCTTGGAGGTGCTGGTTTTCTTCGGTAATCTTTGGTAAGGTATCTTCGGACAAGAGCATAGAATCAACTGAGGCCTCAAGAAGTGGATACGGATCTGGAGCATCAGAGAAAGATGCATATGTCTGAAGAAATGCCGAGTTCACAGACTTGGAGTGGTTCGTAAGGAGGTCGATAAAGGTCTGATAGGCTGCGATGATGTTAGTCCGTATCAGTGTATGATAGGATCTTGTTGGTACATTTCAATAGTCCCTTGATTTCTGTAAGCTTGGCCGCATCATCGAGCTTGCGGAATTCTTTGGTCTTTTGGGCGAGTTCTTTACGTTGGACAGTTGAGTCCCGCTGGTATGCGACAATGTCTGAAGCTGTATTGTCGAGAGTCGAGACAAGGGTTGTGAGATCGATAGCTATCCAGACAATCTGTCAGTAACTGCTGCAACTGGTGTTCGCTGGAAACCGCACTTCTCCATGCTGATATCGCGTGCTGAAACTTATTCTCTCCTTCAAAGGTGGGCGCAGGTGTAGGGGCTTCGGTTGTGCTCGCCAGAGCAGCCTCGACGGCTGCGTCAGTCATGGCGTTGTATTGAGCTGGTGATCAGGGGCGGCGTAAAGGAGTAGATATGGCAGCCTCGAACGCCGCGGATGTGTTAAAGCGAGTGTTTTGCAGTTGACGCTGTCGTTAAATGGTCGTAGGAGGTCGTTGCTGTCGTGGTTAAATGGGGGCCATGAGGTTGTGCTGATGAATAGGAAGGAATGTGTTTCGTCTCCCTCCTCGATAACTTGGGGCCAGGTTGCGCGTGTCATAACAAGCTTATTGGCCACAAGAGCTGTCAGGCTGATAACGCCAAGGTTACAGGGGCAGTTCCATGGACTGATCCCCCGTAGCCTTGCAGGTCAGTGAACTGTGAACACAGCCACTAATTAAGCCCGGCGCCTATTCACTCCACTCAAGCTGGAGGTCCCGCCAGCTTCCAGCCCGAGCTTCAGGTACGTACGTAGATCCACTTGACTGATGTCAACATACGCCAGCCAGCCTCGGGTGCCTGGATACAACCTTTTCGAATCCGCAGAGGCAAACACGACATGCGCTATTCGCTCAAATGATGCTGTTGATAACAACGCCGCTATGACATCAGATGGCTCAGGCGATGGGCCTTCAATTACAAGCCCAGGGCTAACCAGTACCAGTCGCGAGGTTGGCCCTTATGTTCTCAGGACTTTATTGGATGAGGTGCCACTATCTGCAGACGGCTCCAAAGATGATATCAAGATCAACTGCGTAGATTTTCTAGGTAAGTAGTTTCGGCATTGATACTGAGTGTTTGCGCTCACAGTTGACCTTTGCGCATGTAGATGCGAATCTGTACGTTGGCACATCTGCCTCCGAGCTGCTTCACTTCGTACAAATTCCACCAGACCCAAAAGATCGATCAGGGCAACCCGTTTATATCCTCGCATCTCGACTATGCCCTCAATATGTCGAAACTCCAGGCACTCCGAACTCGCGACCCGGTGTTCAGCAAATCCTCCTACTACCTCGTGTCGGCAAAGCGTGTATCCTTTGCAATTGGACCGTCACTTTCTATTCCCTTCCCGAACTTAGCCCTGTTTTTGGAACAACTCTAGTCAAGAACTGTAGTTGGATAGGTGGTATTGATTTGAACGAGCCCTTGCTCGACGATAGAAGTGCAGAGAGGGGTGGAGGTGTCACTATCCTCCTCTCTCTTATGCGAAAGATCCAGGTTGTGCGTGTAGGCGAGGACGCGCGCGCTTTTAAGGTACGTATCAGTGCATGGAGTGATCACCCACCACTCACGCAATATAGAAAATCGACTTCTCTGGAAGCACCCTCTCAGTTCGTAGGGACTCAATTGCTTGTGTCGCGGACTCTAAGTCGTATGCGCTTATTGATGTGGAACAACAGCTCAAGATCCCCTTGATGAGCATTTCATCCTTGGAAGAGACAACCTCGCCCAGTGAAATTGGATATGCTCAAAGGATTGGAGCGGACACAACAAGTGGGCTGCTCCGAAGCTCCTCTTCTACCGGAAACCGCACGTCTAGCGAAGTCCCAAGCCATAGTCGGAGCACGAGCTTAGGTGGCTCAATATTGGATAGTATCCGTCGACAAGATCATCGTAGCAACGAGGGTGAGGATTTCCTTGGCCGCAACACCTCTCCGCAACCGTCAATAAGCCCCAGGCCATCAATAGAGAGAGCTTCAACACCAAATCCTCCTTCACTCGATAAACCTCTCCCAGCTGCCCCGTCACCATCCGGCACACCTTCTCAGTCTGCTGACCCACGACCAAGGCCTGGGTCCGTCTTTCTAAAGCCTCACATCACTTCTCCGACCCCTGACGAATTCCTGATTGTTACTGGAACTGACCCCCTGGAGCCGGGAATCGGCATGTTTGTGAATCTAGATGGCGATCCCACGAGGCCTACTCTCGAGTTTACCAGATACCCCAAGGAGGTCGTCGTAGATAGCCCGCCTTTAAATGCTAACTCGTCACAGCCATCTTCAATGCAGGAAGAAGATGGTTATGTTCTGGCCTCGATGACGAGAGAAAAGGAAGGCTTGGAATATGGACTAGAGATTCAAAGATTTGATGCGGGCTCGGATCCAAACCCACAGAAGTTCTGGTTGACGGCCAAAGAGGCTGATGGGGTCTACGGCATTCGTTCACTTGCTGGCAGCGAAGAAACGCGATTCGATGAGATTGTTCAGAAACTATCGCAAAGGCGATACACTCCTTTCTCTGTTTCAATATCGCCTGACACCCCGGATCCTTCATCTTCAGCCAAGACACCAGACTCGAGGACAGCACTGTCAATAGAACATCTCTCAAAAGAGAAGGAACTTTTTGACAGAAACATTGACTCACAAGACGAAGAATCATTACCAGAAGAGTGGGAAGCAAATCGCAATGCAGAGGGCGAGGAATTTGCTCGACAACTTGCCAAGGCTGAGGCAAGATTGGCAGTCTGGAGTGGAAGCCGCATCTGGTGGGCTATTCGCAATCCTTTACTTATACAACTTGATGCCGCCTTGGAAGCAGCTTGCGTTGGAGATGTTTTTAGCCCTGCCGAGCTGGACAGACAGGCAATATTCACCACTATCAACTCCGTGAGGGGCCGAGAACCCCAAAGCGAGTTGGAATTTATGACCTATGGATATATACGGCAGAAAGCTGGCATCTTGCTTTTGACGAACTTGCTGAAGTCTCCCGAGGATAAGCAGTTTGCGGAAAAAGACGTAAAAGCTCTTGAAGAAGTGCTAATCGAGAGTGGTCTTGATCCCAGAGTGGTCCTTTCCCTGATTCCTAGCGTTCGAAACGAAATAATAGAAGGCTCACGCGGTATCTGGATATATGACGGCGTGAGGAGAACCGCCGATGCTTACCTCAGAAGCAGGGAGTTCCAGATGACATCTAAGGACAGTATTGGGACACTGGAGCCGAGGACGATGCACTTTCTTCGAAGATTTCTTGGAACATGGCGCAAGAAGAAAGGGTTCGGTAGTGTGGCCGACGAGAGAGAAGTGTTTCACACAGTTGATGCGGCGCTGCTGCTCGTCCTTCTCGAGATTGATCAACACTCACCCAAGGGGTTGGGCAAGGGGGGCGTTGTGAGATCTGAGCTATACGAGATTGTAGATAAGGGTGTCGACTGCTTTGACCGTGCAGTTGATTTACTCGAAACATACCATCGACTCTTCGTGCTAAGTCGCCTGTACCAGAGCCGGAAACTGTCAGGAGATGTTCTGGCCACTTGGAGGCGGATCATCGAAGGCGAACAGGACGTAGGGCAGGAACTCCGTGAGGGAGAACAGCGAGTTCGTGAATATCTGACCAAGATCAGCAGTCAGGCTCTTGTCCAAGAATATGGTGTGTGGCTTGCAAATCGCAACCCAAAGCTTGGTGTCCAAGTTTTTACTGAAGACAAGGGACGAGCACCCAAATTTGAGCCAGCGCAAGCCGTTGCAATCTTACGAGAGGAGGCACCTGATGCAGTTAAGTATTACCTCGAACATTTGGTTTTTGGTAAGGGCCATACCACATATATCAACGACCTGATGGCGTACTACCTTGACGTGGTGGTTCATGACCTAGAATCATCTGAGGAGAGTCGAACTTTGGTCAGAGCGACATATGAGGCATACCGCGCTTTACAGCCCCCTAAGCCTGCATACAGTCACTTCCTTCGGGACAACGCCCCGGACGACAACGAGGTCTGGCACAGCCGTTTGAGGCTACTTCAACTCTTGGGCGAAGCCAATGATTATGATGCAGCAGCAATAAGAGATCGGATTTCTGAACTGCCAAATGATCTTTTGGTGCCCGAGACCATCATACTTGCTGGCAGAGAATGCAAACACGACGATGCCCTACGACTGCTGGTCCATAACCTGGGTGACTATGATACTGCAGTTTCATATTGTCTACGAGGTGGTGCAAGCACAACTGGCGCTGCTCCATCTCTACGACCATCTTTCGAGGAACAACGCCGCTTATTCAATGTTGTCCTCCATGAATTGCTCACTCTTGAAAACATCAGTGATCGTGTCGAGCAGACTGGAGCGCTCCTGGAGCGGTTTGGCAGCTGGTTTGAGATTGACGACGTACTCAGTCTTATCCCTGATGACTGGTCTGTCGACATTATCGCAGGCTTCTTAGTTGGAGCACTTAAACGTCTTGTGGGAGAGCGGCACGAAGCGATGCTGACCCGCGCCCTGAGCGGAGCGCAAAACTTGCGCGTAAGCTACGATCGCGTTGCCAAGATTGACGAAAAGGGGCCGAGCATTGAAGCATCGAACTAATACGTCCCCGGCCGAGGAAGCTGCGCTGTTGCATTATATAAAGAGGGGGATCCATAGCAAGCGTATGTGCGGATAATATATACATCGTAATTCAGGGATTGCCTATTTATTCTTGATATCGTGACCATATGCATCTAATACATTTGTATCTTGGTACAGTTTTAACTTTTCCTCATGGCATGACTTGTCCACCACTCTAACCAGTCATCACCCAACTGTACTGTTTGTTTTTACGGAGGGCTACCATCTTATTCCGTATCCGTCCCTCACGAGGTCGTTGCTCCGCCTCATTCTGCAGGCGGGAGTCGAGTCCTCTCAGCAAGGTGAGCCAATCAATGAGACAGAGAAGACGCAACTAGAGCAAGTGTCTTGCTCCGCCACGATGAGTGGAAGTGTTTCCTAGAGTCCGAGCGTGAGATGGGCGTGATGCTCAAAGCTTCTTCTTTTCCCTTGGGCTCAGTGAATTTGCCAGGCTCCTCAATGTCTCATATAAGCCTCATGAGGTTGAAATCCACTTCAGCGAAGCGATGACGAGCCACCTCTTGCGCACCGTAATATCGTCCTCACGTTCAGTATCCCACGGCCTCTCCTCGCCGTTACAATCTCTCTCCCAGATCCTCTCAACCTCGAGCCCGACCTTCTGAAGCGCCGCTGCATCATAAAACCCGCTCATCTTTGTTCGGCCAGTATGGAAACCAGCGACAACCCAACACCTAGCCTCAGGGGTTTGCTTGAGAAAGTGGGCGATGGAGCGGTGAAGGTTCTGGTGTTGCCAAGGCATCCAGAGACAATCGGCGGCAATGACACGGTCGAACGAGTGAGCAGCTGAGGTGCTAAAAGTGTCATCGAGCTCACCCCAGGAATGGCCCTGGACGGAGACTGCAGAGGAGGGAGTTGCCTCAGCACCAGCGGGTGATAGAGAGGGTTGGATGTTGCGAGCGACGTTGGTGCGAAGGGTTTTGAGGACGGGCTCAGCTGGATAGTCTGTGACAACGACACGCTTTGCGCCTAGCAGGCCACCCATGATACTTGGTAACGCGGTTCCGGCTCCGAGCTCAAGAGTCTCCAACCCCTTCACGTTGAATGAAATGCTATCCTGTGCCTCACGAGGGTTCTCAAGAGGAATGCTGAGAGAGTCGGCCTCGATAAACTCTGCGAGCAGGAGTGAAGCATTCCAGAGGTAATGTGAGAACAGCTTGCGGTCATCCTCCTTTACAGGGTCGGCGAGGTCGATAACAAGGGGCTTGGGGAGATGAGGTGAGGCATATGAGAGGTTGTGTTCCGCATCGCCATGTTGATTCGTGATATCGTCGGGAAAGATGACGCCCAGGGCAGTTGAGAGATAGTCTTCAGGGCTATCAGTCTCCCCGTTGACTGAGATACGCCAGGTAAGAGACATGACCTTATTAAATTGGATCCCCTCGAATATAATATCAATGTGAAGGATTTTTGCCCAATCTGCTCCGATGATCGGACTCGATTTGCTTATAAGATCACTCTGACAGTACTCCTATATGGCGTATTATACAGCAGACATTGAGCAGCTCAGACAGACGCAAATAAGAATATGGCTACGGGGATGTACAGATGAAGATTTGTCAGAATAAGGATGAGTTGAGTAAAGCTAACGTAGGTAGGTAGCCAGGCGTGGACGGTCAAGTCGTGGGGTAAAAGCAATAAGAAAATTTGCTTAAGTAAGTCCGCACCGCTTTTTCAGAGACTAGGTACCTAAGGATAAGATGTACGTAGCATCCAGACGGCTCATATTGCGCAATGGCGAATACGTACGATATATAAATTGCTCAGAACGTTGCGGTGCATAGGTACTTAGTTATTACCTCTAACTATGCCATTGGATACTTGGTCGCCTTCGTTACCCCAAGTTGGTAGGGAGGAGTTACACAGAGTTGGAGTTGTCAGCACACGAAAAGGCTGCCGATCCTCCTGACGCCTTGTAAGAGTCAACAACGCCGATAACTGATCCATATGTTCCAGCAATCATCAGAAACGTTCCAGAGAGAATCACAAAACTACTCCATACAACCATAAGAACCCACTTTAGGGATCTCTCCTGCTTTCCCGCGTTCCAGTTATCGTACAACCAGAAGCAACCATATGGCTGAAACGTTTGCAGAGTACCTAGGAGAGCCCCTACAAGAGACACAAGACTTCCAAAGACAGGAATTGCACTCGCTATGATGTAGGCCAACAAAGCTGCAGAAAAGGTCAGGCCTAGCCATGTAGCCCAGTGAGTGACAGTGTTGGCTGTGAGATGTCTTGAGCCTCGAAGGACTCGAACAAAGACGTATTTTCCTGTAACCTAGGTATAGAGATTTTGTATCAGTACTCATTTTGTTTCAAGGCTAAGGCTGAATTTCAATCATATCAAGCAACTAAGTACTTACATGAGCATTGATGGTTGCACCAACAATCAGACCGGGCAAAGCAAGGCCGTAAGCAATTTGCTTAATAGTCTTGCCAGCGGAACCCAGAGCAGGCGAGGCAACATAGGAGCCACAGTAGTAGTAGATGATAACTCCCACAATGATATATGTCGCTGTCGCAACGGACTGGCAGAGCAGCATCGCTTTGGTATAATGGCGAGGGTCGCGCATCTCTGCAGCAATAGGGAAAAACAGGGGTGTGCCAGCATAGGCAAAGACCATTGTCGAGAGAGCCGACATTGCTTCTGTGAAGCTCGGCTTTCCATACAGCTGGTAGTCGGACTTCCATTCGTGTTGGGGATTTGTCCTTGGAGCTGCTGAGGGTCGGTCTTGGATGCTGACGGCTATAGTAACGACATAGACTGATTCTTCCGTCAGTATGAATGAATGACAAGTGGTAGATAGTCAACGTACCGCCTGCCAGGAGAGAGATCACTCCCACCCATGCAAGCCAACTTATACGACCCAGGGTGCGGATGCTAGCACATAGAAAGACGATTATTGCGGCCACTGCGACAAAAGTAGCTGTGCATGTCCCATGCGTCGACAAAGCATTGAAACTGATGGAGATGCCCAATATTCCCGATGCAGAAGCAAAAATGGTAACTAGGTTGTACAGACAGTCATGGTCAGCAGTGAGCTCAACTCGGAGCGTCCGTCATGACTTCACTTACACAAAGAAAAGCTGATCCCAAGCAACTCTCGTCCGAAGCGTCCAAACAGGATACCGCCTGCATCGTCAATACCGTATACCTCGCGGTGGTTAAGCTTGAATGTCCCAATAATATAGTCAGACCAAGTGGTGATGCCTCCAATGACGAGCAGACATATGAGGCCGGGGACGAGTCCCAGAGTGTGGAACGCCGATGGGATCGAGAGGATGCCCAGTCCGATTTGGGTCTTCATCATGAGTGCAGAAGTGCCTAGCCAACCAACCTGTTGGCGTCAGTATTTGGTACTGCAGAGGACCTATGGGAAGCACGTACATCTCGGTAATTGGGTCCATCTTCTGTGATATCGCCAAAGACCTCATCGTGAGCTACGGTTGGACGAGCGTCGTCCTGATTCAGACCTTCTTGTGAAAGAATTGGCACTGGGTCCAATGCCCCAGACTCACGATTGTTGGCGTGTTTGATACCCATGTTGCTCTTTATCAGAAGAAAACGAGAAGAATGAAAGCTGCCAAGATCAGAAGGATAGCTGACCGTACCTATGTATATATCCTTTCAATATTTATCTCTCCTCACTTATTCGGCCCGCCAGAACTTTACTCTGAGGACACTGGACGCCATTGCTCCCCCATAAACTTTCTTGATGCTCACATGGCATTTCGCGTTTCGATGATGAAGTGGTTCTACCGTATCAGAGCATCTCTCTCATCTTGAATGTTCCGCTCGGGCATTCACATCACCTCTAAGCCTATCGGAACGGAATACAAAAGTACTATTTCTCAATGAATCCATTCTCACGCGCCCCTATGGTCCTTAAGATTGGTCAGTTTCCTTAATCTAATTGCTTTGTCGTGGGGGGGGGACGACTGCATAAAGTTCGTGGCTGTATCATAATGATGTACTCGTATTATCTCAACTGGCCCTTTGGTCTTTAGCATCTTGGTAGAGTGTTTGGGTTTTCGTTTCTACCTATTAAAGCATGCAATAGAAGGTCATGCGTCTTAATTATAGTCTGCAATAGAAATCTTGTTAGATTAAGTTTACGGAGTAGATAACTTTAGATTCTTTTAGGGCTTGCTCATCCTAACTTGTTGATCACCTCATCAACTTTTTTTCCCACGTACGTTCTTACTAGGTAACTAACTGTAGGTAATCAGAGGGCACCAAGCTATTTTACACTCTAAAATAAGCTACCATGCCGAGTAAGATGCGATCTGTCAAGCAAGGCCTGGACGTGGACATGTTCGTGCTTGATGCGGTGCAGCAAGAAACGCAAATGATGTCCCAGGTAGTTAGTTATGGATCATCACAAGTCTATCTAGTAAGATGTCAGATCCCGGTATTATTAAGTGGTACATATTATCATTCTGGTGCTCATATTATACATCCTTGTTTCAGCTACTAACGCCATCAAAAACTCCCATATCATGAAACATACGCGCAAGCCCATTCCAGTCCAAATATTTTGTACAAACTTCAGTAGACACTCAAGGAAAACACCAATCACCACAAACAAACAGTGCTTGAATAATATGCAGATTAGGACAGAGTCCTCAAATAAGTATTGCTGTCAAGATAGTCCATTATTGTCATTAAGCCATCAATGGGTGAGGTACCAGTCCAAATCCCAGATAAAACAACAGTAAAAACATGGGTATCGATATGTCAACTCCATGGCGCAAATCAGTTCCCTTTCCGTTCCTTTCCTTTGCCTCGAAACTCTCAACCTATGCCTCTTCATAAGCGGATGTGTCCTGTTTCCCAAATCCAATCCAAAACCCAGCCATAAAATATTGTCCGAAATACCCGGGTGTTCCCCTTTTCTAATATAGTCCCGCTTACGCCGCGCCCATTATGCTTTTTTCGGTGTGTTTTTGTTCGTATACTTTGAGAGAGGGGTTGTAGTTGGTGATCGTTGGTGTGTGTGGTCGATGACGCCGAGTCGTTATAAAGTGGTGGTGGTGGTGGTGGTGGTGGTGGTGGTGTTGGTGGTGAGCATTTGCTGCATCTCCTTGAGCTGCTCAGCGGTAGGGTCATCGGAGATCCAAGGACCCTTCTCTTCATCAGTGGCGCCGTGGAAGCCAGCAGCTCGCTTAAGAGTTTGAACGTCGAGGTCGGTGACATAAGACTTGCCATCAGATAGCTTGATACGGACCTCATGATCGGTGGAGAGC
>JAAOAR010000470.1:0-42313 GCA_013395995.1 Fusarium pseudoanthophilum | reverse complement strand
CTTAATATACTTTACTAAAATATCATAAGCTTTAAGTATTAATTAATTATATAACTATATAGCTTAAGCTTTAAAGATTTTTTAAAAGCTAGTTTTCCTTAATATAAAGTAAATTAAATAAGGATTATAAGTTAATATTTTAAGTTTATATAAAGTTTATAATAATAATAACCTTTAGTAGTCTGATTTACTAAGTAATATAGCTTATACATTCTGAAGCAAAACATCGATAGCCGGACGGGTCCTGAGGATGCAAATCACTCCGTTCTTATAAGTTGCATTAACATGTTAAGATGCAGGACAACCGTACGTCTCACAGTAACGGCGAATGGTTAAATCACAATTGGTTGAATCGCACAGGATCATGTTTCCTTCGAGTTTGAGATATCTGTCATGTGCTCGTTTTGTAACTGGTGAAGGAAGAAGAGACCTCCGAGTTCCGATTTCAATCGCTAAAGATCAGTGTTCTAGCTATTGATATCACGGAGATAAGCGGCTTCTGTCATATTCCGTCGTTTCACATTCTTGGCGATTCCTCAACTGAATCTGCATTGCTTCGAAGCCTCATATCAGACTTCTCCAGAAGTATCGCCCACATTGGATAAAATTGCTCTACGATGATCAATTATGGATCTATATGCTCATGTACTAAAATACCGTAAGTCTTTGACGACGGCAGTGTCGACTCGACGGTTTCAACGGGAGCCGGCGATGTTCCTAGGAGAGAGCGTCTCTTCTTTCTCAATAGCCTGACAAACAAGAGGTCGTTAATAACGAAGACTCATCAAGAAAAGATAATCACATATGCAACCAGAAGGCTGCTCTTGAAGGAAAATGAAATATGTTAACTTACAAAACCACAGCGATCCCTCCTAGCACAAAAGGCACTCCAAGGCCGACGCTGACGCCAATAATGACGCTTTTGGAAACTCCCCCAGACCTCTCATTTGATGTGCTGTTCGAATCATCATTCTTGCCATCTTTAGCCGAAGCTGTCGTGGTAGGCGGAACATAGGAAGACGGAGCTCCCGACATTGCTGCCAACCTGTTTGCACCCTTTCCGAATGGAACCAAGCTCATAACAGTATGGCTAACAGACTCTGGAAACTCGGCCTCGCTGTTGGCGGGAATAACAGTAACATGTGTTCGTGTAGTAGTGTACTTCGAGGTTGTCTGGAGCGACATTGGACAGTTGACTAATCCTTCTGATTGGCATGCTACAACAGTGAACGTGGCCTTGGTGGAGATTGTTGTCGTCTCCATCTCATCTTCATCATCATTCTTCCCTCTCACCCGCAGTGCTGGGGATGTCGTGCTGGATATAGAAGCATCGCTGGTTCGTTGGCTAGCACAAGCATGTCCCAGTGTAGTGTAGAAGACGGGAATCTCAGTTTCAGGCACTGGTCCCCATGTAATATCGTCAATAGCAATCGAAGCCCCAGCAGCAGCGCCAACAGCCAGTTGATAGACTTCCTCAACGCGAAGGCTGCAGTTGTCGTCTTCATCGGTGGAAAGAGTGACGTTGGTGATTAACTCGGCAATGTTGGCGAACACTCCTACTTCTACACCTCCGCCAACATGAGCGATAGTCTTGCCGGCAACTGACACTTCAGGCGATGCTATTTCAAAGCCTGCTTTTACGCCAACACGTAGAACAGCTTTGAACACAACACCAGCACTCTCGAGAGTGACTGGCAGGAATTCTAAATCGCCACCATTTCTATTGAGCTTCTATTAATCCATGTCAATACACTGCCAGATACAAGACTTACATTGTCAGACTTGAAATCTTTTTGGAGAAGATGGCAATGTCAAACAGAACGCCATCATCCAGTCTGAGATGAAACCCGCTACTGATGTTGATCTCTCCTTCTACAGATAGGATGAGGTCAATGGCGAAGATAACACCGAGCTCTAGATTGTCTCGGACGGCGAAGCCTGCGGGCGTAGTAGAAGTGTACAGGTTCAGAGTATATGTGGCGCCAGCTGAGAGGACGGTGTCGATCAACATGTATACTTCTAATCCATCAAATTGGAACTGAAGTCGGAACTCTGGGATCTCGGGTATGTCAACATTTAAGTTGTAGTCCAACGGCGGCAGGTCGAAATCGTCTAGGTCAAATCCGTCATCCAGATTATCTGCCACCGTATCGATGTATTGCTCTATATAATCGGCCGTTTCGTCTGCCAAGCTGTCGATCTCGCTTCTGACTTGGCTGGTAAAATTGCCAAAAGCCCGACTGACGTTGAACTCGCGGTCATATATAAACTCTGTGGTAGCGGTTCCTTTGATATAGCATGTAGCGCAAGTAATCTCAATGCTGGCTGAAACTGAAGTATTTCCTTGCTTGGAACCCAGCTCCTCCTCACTGCAGACAAATCACATATTTAGAGATTGATACTAAAGGTTCAGTGACTGATAGTAATTAACGCACCCCGTGTAAGCGAAGAGGATAGCATTGACCCAGCTTGTGTCTAAAGATGTGCTGTTCTTCTGCTTCGCGTCTTTTGGCTGTCGGATCGGCCGGGCGGGGGTTCTTCGAACGAGGCCTAGTGTGTTGTACCCATCAGGTGTATTACCGACATGAACAACAGAGGCGCCGGCGATGACTAGAATTGGCCTGATCGTTGGAAAAAGGCCGAAGAGTAAAACGTCAAACAACATCTTGGTGAAGCACTAATTGGCATATAAGCGAAATCGCCAAGAGACGAAAAGGAAAGGGATCATGCGAATTTAATGGGAGGCACCGCCCTCTCTGTAATTTCAGTAGCATGCTTGCACGTACCTCTTTAGGTTTCAAGTTCTGCATGTTGGTTCTTAAATATGCATGTTGGCTCTGGATTTGGAGAGAAGGCCAGGTTGTGACAGGGTATCTACACACTGACCCACCTAGCTGAAAGACATTTCCTCCCATTTGGGGTATAGCTGATATTTCAATGTTACAGCAGCGTCGGATTAATGTAAGTTGGTCTCGGTCACAAGCCGTGATAGAAAGCCTTGTGCATGGCATTGTACGGGAAGGGGTCTACAAGGGCCGCTGAATTGATGGTGAGACGATGTCCGGAGTCGAGACGGCCTAGCCCAGTCTGCTTTGACCACTATTTCCAGAAATGGCCCTGCAATTGCGATAAGAGTTTTCCTCATTTCGTGAACGAGGAGCAAGGGTATTTACACTTGAACTCAGGATATATTCTCTAAAAAGACTGGACGATACTTGGAAAGTGTAATATTAACGTCTGGTTGAGCCAAGGCAGAGCTCTTCCCTGGGGTCTATAAAAGATCATGCCATAGAAGCCGCAAGGTTCTGAAGCATCGGAACATCCATCGCATAAAGGTCATTCCCATCATCATCCACGAACACCAACGCTCCCTCACTGATGATCAACATTTCAGTTTCCACCTCGAAAACAAGCGGATCGTGCCGCGCACCCTCATGCTCCGAAACGTAATCTCCCTTCTGAAAGTGTCCAACCTGCGGATGATCTCCGTGTCCCTTCAATTCATTTTTTCCCCACGCGGCGAGAAGAGTTTTCCTTTTTCGGATGTTGTTTCGTATCCGGACTTTGACGGTGTCCGAAGTCTGGTCGGCTCGTTGGTTAGGTTCCACCTCTAGACCTATGGAGTTATTGCTCCCTGTTAGCTTGGAGTGGGCTGTTGCAGGAGCATCTGCGATTGACCTTTTACATTCCATTTGATGACCAGTGTCAATGGCGTAGTATGGTCGCACTTACGCAAGCTAAAGTGGGTGTGCTTTCAGAAATCGGGTCACTGTTATAGTAAAGTACGAAGAATGAACAAAGATATACAACGAATGAGAGTATAAGTGGATCTTTCTATATAATGTCTATTTGATCAAGGCAAACAACAAGCACATGGCGAAGAACCTTTAGCGTCTTTCATGGAAGGGTACGCCAGAAATCCAGAAGCCATGGCGATCCAACCACAAGGGCACAACCCCATCTACCTTGCATAATCTCCACGCCAAGACGCGGAAGCCAGCTCTCTCAATCTTGCCAAAATCTGGCTTCAAACGACTAAAGACAATGGAAGGCCACAGTGCAGCGCGATCCTCAAAGATGCGGTCTTCTCTGTTGTCAATCATATCGAGAACCATTTGATTTCGTAGACAAAGGACCTCAATGTCCCCGGAAAGAACATCTCCTGGCTGGAGAGAACGAAGCCATTGCCAGCCGTAGAACATTTCAGCGTCAAGCTCGTTGAAATTGTATGTGTACATTGCCTTGCACTCGCGACGGAGATAGAGGCTGCAGGAAACATTTCTGATGTTGCGGTCAGCGTCATGAATAAAGTCTCTGAGAATGGAGTGCTTGATAGAAAGAGAGGGATGCGGGTTGGCTTTTTTTCTACCCACTCGCAACTTGGGGTTGAGGGCAGGAATAGGTCCAGCTAGATTGGGATTCTCGTGGCGTCTGAAATGGAAAGCCATCATGGTTTCGTTCTCCCTTTGCTGCTTGGGGTCTGCAGCTGTGCTGGTGTAGTACAGCTGCTTGTTCTTCTCGATTATCCCAGAGTTATGAAGCTCATCTAGCAAGGCTTCAAAATGAGGGGCCAAACGGTAAGTCTCTGCAGGCGGGACAGGGTCGGCTTTGTCGACCAAGCCTGAGGGAACTGGCTTGGAGATCGTATCCGGGAGCGCAAGACTCCACTTCATAGTACGAATTCCATTCTCCAAAACCTTGGTTCGCCGTTGAATCTCACCTTGCTTGCGAGCAGCAGGCCAATAATCGATGTAAGGATATTCGAGAATCTCTCCGTCCTCTAGCGATTCCGAGACCGCTAAGAAAGACCCCGCATCGTTTTCAAGGTTTTCATTCAAGCCAAACTTGCGAGCCATAGATCCACTGTCTAACTTCAGAGCATGAACTTGATAGTCTAGTGCGTGGAGTCGATCTCGGATTTCTGCCTCGTGGCGGGCCTTGGTAATGAATTCCATTGCTGAAGCGTTCGGTAAGAAAGCTAAGGCTCAAAATGACTGTGCTGGTCTTGTAACTAATGGAACTCTTAGGTTGGAACTAGCCGGCGGTTGATTTCGTAAGATCTGCTGGTTGGCGGAGCACAAGAAGTCATGCGACGTCAGATTTTATAGGTGTTATCGCACGAATAGATGTTCATGGCATTCTCACTATTGGCAACCGAACATTCGGTGGATACTGTTGACAGAACGTACAAGTCGGTGAACATTGAACTAGGCTTGGGGCTTGAAATCTATAACGAACAAAGGGCTAATTAAAGTGTTTCCTGCCAACTGTAGTGCTGACTGATGAGTATTTCAATGCAGTGCCTATAGGTCTCCCTGTCAGACCTTCAGTCTCCCGGTTGATACGCCACACGGTTATGAAACCACAGTAGCTAGGTTCTAAAAGCTCGTATGCAAGCTTGCGCTCAGAGGGCAAGACAATCGTGCTCAGCTAAACGCTGTCCTTGCTCCACTTGCCTCTTCCTCTGATCCTCTTCCCCCAAACAAAGAACAGATAGGGAACAGGGATCAACACCGCAGCGATACAACCAAAAACAGTTGTTCCCCAGTCCACGCCAAGTTTGTGGTACATGGGAATGATGAACAGAGGAAATGCGCCCGAGAACATGGATCGCATAAAGGTATTGGCTGCAACCGCACTCGCGCTGTAACGAGTGAACGTGTCGATGAGGTAGCCTAGTGCTGATTGGAAAATCGTTGTGAAGCCAAGGCCGGTCAAACCAATACCGATGATCGATGGCCAGTAGTTGATGCTCGGTGATGAGGTCCCTAGAACGGTTAGTTTAAAGTCCCCTTTCAACCAATGCGACTTACATGCAAAGAGAAACTGTCCAGCTGTAAAGACGATACCACCAAGCATCATCGGAGGCAATCTCGCTTCCGGAACCGCTCTGTATCCATTCTCCATAAGCCTCTTGCGATAGTATTTGTTGTTGTAAACATTAACCGCTGCTGCGCAAAGGATGCCGATCAACAGAGCGATGAAGGGCAGGGTGCTAACGACTGGCCCCCACTGGCGCACTTCCCGGTACTCAATTGAAAAGCTTTCGAGGTTCGCATATAGAATGCCTAGTTTGGTTGAGCAAGAGATTTGACGGTTGATGGGTTACTTACCATAGACGAATGAGGCGTATAACGACATGAGAAAACAGATTGGTGTTGCCATCATTTGGAAGGGACGGATGAAATACTTTTGGTGTAGCTCTTTGAAGGACACGTCCCATTCTTCGTGCTGTTGAACTGTTAGTTCTGGAGGATGCACTTCAGTACCCAGCCCACCTTAGCGTGCAGCGCCCAGTCTTGCGTATGCAGTCTCAGCTTATGAGCTTTCCTCGACAACAAAATAGGTGCATAGCTCTCGTCAATCACCAAAAGATCAACCCCAAGCTGAGCCATCATCACAATGCCTGTAAGGTACTCAGTCCACCTCCAGCCTAGACTGCTCGAGCACAGCGCCCCGCCGATTATCGGACCCAACGTCGGACCTCCAACAATAGTAACTCCATACGCGACGATCGCGTTACCAAGTTGGTGAGGGGCCCATATATCCGCCATAACACCTCCGACAATCGTAACAGGTGCACTGCCAAAGAGCCCGGAGAAGAATCGCGTGATGAGAACGGTTTGGATATCTTTTGCTGTAGCTGTACCGAATGAGAACACAGCGGCGATAAAGTACGGCTTGTTTTGGTCAGTCATCTCCTGCAGGGAGGAATGTCAACTCACGATGAGAATAAGCCACTTCCGACCGTATAGCTCACTCAACGGCCCCCAAATCAAAGGTCCAAGACCGAATCCGAAAACAAGCAAACTCGTGGCTGCAGCAGATGTCTCGGTGTTGACGTCGAATTCTGCAGAAACAGGTTCAATGGCGGCGGCGAAAATGGCAGAGGCTAACGTGATCCAGCAAGTCGTGAGACCGTACGCGATGGTGGTGATGAATTTCTTGCGGAAGGGCCAGTTCATTGGGTTGTAAGGATCATCTGGACCGTCAAAGGTTACGAGATGGTCTGGGTAGTGATCATCGATAGTAGGCTTCTGGTCGAAGGCCATTTCGGGTGTGATGGTAACTTGGTCGCTCATGTTCACTACTGATCTTATGCTCTGTAGATATCAAGTATTCAGAAAAGAGAGTTCTCTGGTCTTTCATTTAAGCTTCTTATCTCTTGGTCATGTAATAAAATAATGACAATCTGTTTGCCCCTCATCCTTATGCGACGGCCGGCGCCGAGTTGACAACTGAGATCGCACTACTGACCATGACCCAAGCAACGGAGCCTCCGTTAGTAAGACCGCTCGATATTTCCGCGCCGAGCCCCGGGACCGCATCTGAAGCCCGCAGCTCGGAAGGGTATTTCTACTCGCTGATTGGATCAATTTTGGCGGGCGAGTGTAAGTCGGAGACGCATAAGCTTACCCGTCTCCGCCGTGGTCCGTGCTATCGACGTTAGCGAGTCACTAAGATAAGGCCGACGACAACAGGGCCCGCTGATACTTGTAAAGAAACTGGCATGTTGTTCCATCACTCACCTCAGCCCTGACATTCTAATTCTCTTAACAGTCCAAGCTCCATCCATGGCCTCTCCAGTCTCAACGAGTTCCCCTCCGAGGGTTCCGACAGCTTCATCCACTACAGAAACCGCCAAAATGAGTTCTACCTCAGACTCTCCCGTGCCAACTCCCTCCGATCCACTTCCTCTACGCAGCTGCACCTACTGCCGCTCTCGGAAAGTGAAATGCGATCGCCAGAAGCCCTGCTCTAACTGCCTGCGCGTTAAGCGCAATTGCTCATACCCCGCTGGTCGTGGTAGAGCTGCCAAGAAGTCTACTCGAACGCTGGATACCCGTCTCGTCGATCGGCTCCAGAGACTGGAAAACATCATCAAGGAACTCACAAGTCAGGTCGAGTCCACAACCGATGCCGTTCCATCTGGAAATAATACAGATGTAGAAGAAATTGAACCGCATCGAGGTGCTGCAGGGAACTCCCTGTCGGGAGAAGATGGCGCTGCTCATGATGCTTCCACTAACCAGCAACTTGGTCGCCTGATGATAGATGATAGTAAGAGCTACTACGTTAGCAACATTTTGTGGGCCAATCTAGGAAATGAGGTTAGTACTGCAACGCTATTGTGTATCTACCATGGTTGCTGATTTATTCAGATCGAAGAATTGCGCGACATGCTACACGACTCTCTGTCTGAAGATGATGCTAACAACCCTACTGATGCATCCGGACCTATGCCAGAGGTGGCGTCGCCCATTGGAACAAGTGCCTCGGTCTTTGGGTTTCGTTCCCTCTGCAATTCCCTTCTAGGCTATCATCCACCCATGCACCTATCAGTCACTCTCTTGAACATCTTTACTGAGAACGTCCTTCCACTGGTGCATATTTTCCATATGCCAACCACAGAGCAGTGGTTTTGGGATTCCATCGTGTCACTAGAGACGCTCGATAGAAATGCAGAAGCCTTGCTATTCGCCATCTACTACTCCTCTATCATCAGCATGGACGAAGGCCAGTGCGTAAGCGTCCTCGGGGAGTTGCGTTCTACCTCGCTCAACAAGTTCCGCTTTGCAGTCGAGCAATCTATGGCCCGTGCCAACTTGCTGAATACACAGAGCCTTGTCCTCCTCCAAGCCGCTATTCTGTTCCTATCGGGCCTACGGAACGAAGACGACTCTAGAACGACATGGTCTTTGACATCACTTATTTTTCACATCGCCCAAGCTATGGGTCTTCATCGTGACGGAACTACCTTTGGTCTCAAACCATTCGACATCGAATTAAGGCGACGGCTCTGGTGGCATATTTGTCTACTAGACATGCGATCCTCTGAGTTTCACGGGTACGAACCTATAGTACGGGGCGACATGTTTGACACAAAACTTCCCCTCAACATCAACGACAGCGATATCACCCCTCATATGACAGAAGCTCCTAAAGAGCATGAAGGACACACTCAGATGACGTTCTGTCTGATGCGTTGCGAGATGACTAAGGCTGGCTGGAAGGTTGGATATGCATCACCGATTCCAGGCTCAACAGCGACTACAGCACGAGCTGATGGTGAACTAATTGTTCAGGAACTCAAGACCCGATTGGAGGAACGATATCTACGTTACTGTGATGAGTCCGTACCGTTCATGCTGTTCACAACGAAGGTTGCTCGACTCATCGTTGCCCGCACGGGGCTCATGGTTGACTTCCCAAGGAAACAAAAAGAAGCATACACTTCGACGATCATTCGAGACCGACTCTTTTCTATCTCGATGGAAGTTCTCGAACTTTCGAGCTTTATCATGACAAACAGTAGTATCTCAAAGTGGACGTGGCACTCCAAAGCTCATATCCAGTGGCATGCAGTCATCTTTGTACTGTCCGAAATCTGCTCCCGTCCAGCGTCTACGGAATGCGATCGAGCATGGGAGTTCATTAACACAGTCCACAACCGATGGAATATTAATGAAAGGGGTAAGAGGGGAAATCTATGGAGGCCTATCCAGAGACTCATGGTTAAGGCTCGTTATGTAAGGGAGATGCAGCAGCTGGATCCGGGTTTCTACCTTGCTGGAAGAATGGCCACACCGGATACGATGCCCGTGCAGGATGGCATGCAGAAGGAACCTACAGGTTCACCCGGTATGCTTGATATGGATTGGATGCTGGGTGATCTCGGGATAGACCTGTATGGTGGAATGATGGACAGACCAAGCTGGGGCTAGATACTGATGGCAAATCAGAATTCAGACTCAACTTCTCACCAACTAATCTACATACTTTACAACCGCCCATCTCCGTTCTTATACACCAGCACTGACATCAACCAAAATCTTAACATGATTATCCTTATCATCGATAAGCGTCTGGAACCCCTCCTCCACAACCTTATCCATCTTAATGACCTTTGTAATCATCCCCTCAGGCGTAATCTTGCCATTCGACAGCGCATCAATGACCTCTTCAAAATCACCAAGAGCATACGTGGCGCTATTAAAGTTAGAAACGATTCAATGACGACGCTGAGAACTTACCATCCAACATATGATCGTTCACGGAACACAATCTGATTCATGTTCAATTGAGCCCTCTTTTCCCAAACAGCGATGTTAACGAGTACTGCTCTGGCTTTCAAGCAATCGAAAGCTGCATCGATGGCATGCTGGGATCCAGCTGCGTCGAAACCGACGTCTGCGCCCAGGCCGTCAGTCAATTTCTTGACTTCAGCCACGATGTCGTCCTTGGTGGGGTCGAAGACATGATGAGCGCCGAATTTCCTTGCAAACTCTCGGCGCTTGGAGCTGACCTCGCTGAGGATAATGTTCTTGCATCCTCTGCCAATAAGCGCCTGCACAACAGCCAGTCCAATTGGTCCACCACCGACAACAAACGCTGAGTCACCTTCTTGATATGGCGAGATCTTGATCGCGTGCCATCCGACAGCAAGCGGTTCAACCAGCGCTCCAACTTCAAGGGAAACATTATCAGGCAACTTCTTCACAGCATCTTGCGGAACAACCGTCGTTTCACAAAGGCCGCCTCCCCAACCACTCAGCCCGATAAAGCCATTCTTGTCACAGCAATTGACAAGACCGCGCTTGCATGAGCGGCACTCATTGTCATAGATAATCGGCTGAACGCAAACGCGATCTCCCTTTTGGAGGCGCGTAACTTCACTCCCCACTTCCTCGACAACGCCGCTGAACTCGTGACCCAGAGTGAGGGGCGATGTTTCCCCCGTGATGCCGTGCGGGGCGCCAGGCTTGGGAATGAGGTTATTGCCACCGAGATACTCATGCACGTCTGTCCCGCAAATTCCGCAGAATTTAGGTGCAATGCGGACCGAGTTTGGCTTGAGAGAGGGGAGGGGTATGTCCTCAAGCCGGACATCCTGCTGTCCGTGGAAACGCACTGCTTTCATTGACATGATGAAAGTTTGAAGTCAAGTACCAACAATAGTGATGTGAAGAAGAGGGGTTGTACTTTGAAGAAACGTTGCTTTTATAACATCCCCAGCTGATGAGGAACGTGACGCAAAAGACTACCTTCCCCTCATTCAACATATTTCCAGAGATAGTAATGCGAAGTCACAAAGTACACTTATACGCCTAACGAGATGGGATGATCGGATTACCTGATGGGGATTAGGTTAGTGTTAAGATTGAACAGCGGGGAAGTTTCCACGAATGAGGAGTGGCGTGGGAATGCGGGGGAAGACTCGGCGAGAACCGATGAGTGTGAAATCGTGATCAGCCAAGACTTGAAGTGGTCTGTTTGATTGAGTTGATAGACCCCGCAACTGGTGGCTCACATCACGCGTTGAATCGAGTCTCGTCATAGACCATGACTCGGTGGAAGTGGCATGTACAATAGATGATTCTACCGATTGTGGTGGATCTTTGTTCTTACTCTATCTGATGTCTGTTGTCATAGTTCTCTGCATAAGCTTCGTTTTAGCATAAACCAGCACGTGCGAATGCTTTTCATAGTAATTGCAATTCTTTGTAGAAATATAGATATTTCGATTGCAGGTACTAGGCACTCAAGACGGGTTTATCATGGTAACTATATGACCTGGGCGAGGTTCATCAATTCTGAGATGCAGGGTATTCAGCTACAATTATAAGATTGTGCCCGCAAACAGGCCACGTGATTGTTGATCATCAGGACAAACACCAAGATGGGAGCAGAGAAGCTTGTGGAGCCGGATGGGCAGAAACCTAGGTAAATGACTGCATTTTAATATACAAATTCTGACCCGGATTCCATAGAACTACCTAGACCTTGCAATTTATCTGTTTATGAGCTTGACCGTATCCCTGTGTGACTGAAGGACCCGCTTTAGCTCACAACGATAGATAACCCTATCAGTATGATCTATTTGTCCTTATCCTTCTGCTCCTTGGTGTCAAATTGGTTCTCCTCCTTCTTCTCCTCCTTCTTGTCATCCTTCTTGTCATCCTTCTTGTCATCCTTCTTGTCATCCTTGTTATCCTTCTGCTCTTTAATATTAAATTGGTTCTCCCCCTCCTTCATGTCATTCTTGTCGTCCTTCTTGTCGTCCTTCTTGTCGTCCTTCTTGTCGTCCTTCTTGTCGTCCTTCTTGTCGTCCTTCTTGTCGTCCTTCTTGTTATCCTTCTTGTCATCCTTCTGCTCCTTGATATCAAATTGGTTCTCCTTGACATCCTCCTTCTCCTTCTCCTTCTTATCCTCCTTATCCTTTACATTCTCCTTGATGTCAAATTTATTCTCCTTCTTCTCCTCCTTCTCCTCCTTCTCCTCCTTCTCCTCCTTCTTGTTATCCTCGTTATCCTCCTTATCCTCCTTGTCATTCTTGTCCTCCTTGCCCTCCTTAATATCGAATTTCTTATCCTCCTCCTTCTCCTTACCACTCTCAATCTTTTGATCCTTCTCTTCCGCTTGAAGTTTGTCCTTACCCTTTACAGTCTCCTTGATATCGAACTTCTTCTCCGAGTCCTTCTCTTCCTCTTCAATCTTGCCCTTGTCCTTAGCCTTGACTTTCTCCTTCTGCTTTTCCTTGTGCATATCCTTCGTTTCAACTTTCCCACAATCAAATCCACGAACACATTCCCCAGCTGCCTCGTACAAAGTCTCCGTAAAGTACTCGTCTGCCAAATGGAATATTTCCCTCCAAGCGCTATGACCTGAAAACTTCCTCTTCGGCTCTCCTTTAGGGGACTCATCCCAATCGACTAGATTTGCGACACCCCATTCCCCAACACCCTTCTTAATGTTCTCCACGTGCCCCTTGTTGGCAAACCGAAGGACAGTACTCAGCGGGGTAACGGGCCCATAATTTAGCATCAGAGGATGGCCCTCTTGGAGGTAGGGCTTGTCCATGCGAGTATATACTCCGTTTTCTGAAGCTGCAACGTGCTGGACGGTGTTGTTTTTGACAAAGACCACTATGTTTTCCCATTGGGCTCTGCCGCCATTGAAGACTTTCCATGCAATGTCGTACTCATACCTTGATCCTGTTAGTTTGGACTTGCGGGCACTAGACGTTGGGACTTACATGTATGCGCACCAACCGTTGTTGCAGCGCTTCCTCGTGTAGACCTTTCTATTGGACAGTATAGATCTCTGAAAGCAATGGTCAGGATATGGTACACGGGTGATTTTGTTACCATCATCATCGAAAGCTTTGCGGCGAGTACAATTCCCCTTGTCAAAGTAGAAGGCTGGTTGGTACCGAAGACTGTCTTCATCTGCATTCGCATCAGGTTTCTGCAACAGCCGCCCTGGTTTTGAGATTCGGCTGGGGAATGCCGATGCAATGGAGGCTACTCCAAGGATGGAAAGGAGGAGAGATGGGATATGCATCTCGATTGTCGACAAAGAATCTCAGTTGTTTTTAGGAGTGGAATTGATGGAAGCAGCTGGGACCGACACGGGGCCAGAGCCAGCAATATATACCCGTGAAATGACTAAGATCATGGGACCGCGATGAGTTTATGCTTCAGCCTCATTGAGTATTGTCGTGCAGAATCTGGCCTGATACCTGACGGACGAGATCAGTCAAGGCATCATCGACCAGCAAGACCTGAGTGACGCCCGCCACTACAGAAACACATGAGAAAGGTGACACTCATCCAAGATAAATCCAAGCCACTCGGCGAAAATACAGATTAGATTTTTCACTCTGTCAGGAAGATTCATTTCGTTTGGGCAACGAGTTTGATATCCCGCACGATGATCTCAGCCACTCGGTCAAAGACTTGAGCATTTTTTCCTCTATGTTCCTCAAATTGCAGCAACTGACGGCACTAATGCAGCCAATTGAACACTCGCATTCTCAACGCCCAGGGGATTAGTATGCTGAATTCGTTTAGCTGCACCGACAACTTGGGTCTGGCGTTGCACTAAAAACATCACTATCGATTATGGCGTCTGTTAGCTTGATGCTATCTTGAAGACCCCTTTCCAATTGCCGAAGTCACAATAATAAAAGGATGCAGGAGACGCGTTGAGTTCTCTGTTCCGCATTCCTTCCCTTGTACTCACTCCAGTCACTCTTTATCTGCAACAATGCGTGTCATTCATTTGCGAGTGGCGCTGGGCATGTTGGTCATTGGGTCTGCTGTCGCAAGCCCTTGCAAGCCTTGTGAGTATTCGTTGACGACATTGTTAAATTGATTACATACTGAGATAAAATTAGTCTCAGCCACAACAACTTCTGCTGTCACTTCTGATGCGATCATATCCACTACCGAGACCTCAGATGCTTCCACCGCAACTTCATTGGCCACTTCTCATGCATCCACTACTGATGATGAAGGCGCCACTTCCTCCACGGTAGTTGAATCGTCTACCGAGACACTCGCATCCTCTGCCGAGACATCTGCAGCCACAACCACCACGGTCTACACTGCGGAGACTACAACCGCTGAGCCAACCACCACGGATGCCACCACCACCGTGGCTGAGACAACATCATCAGCAGCCATCGCCACCTTCACAATGTTCGCTTCCGGCTCAAACGCCGTGGCAGGTAGCAGTCTCGAAACTTACAACCGCGACGGAACCCTCGCAGTATTCGACCCCGCCACCGAGGACGACAACCCCTCAGCTCGTCAATACTCCATCGACTCTCAAGGCAGGATCGTAAATGACCTCGGCTGGTATCTCTGTGGGTATTATGGTGCCACAAACGAAGAACTCAATAAGCCTGCGACTGTAGTGACCTGCTATACCCAGACTGTCTTGCAGACGGCTTTCCTGACTTGTGAGTTGTCCGGTCCCTTTGGGATCGAGTGCTCGGTCCCGGCGATGTCTTGTGTGTCAAGCGGATCTTCTAGTGTGCCTCCGACCTGTATACCTTCTACAGGTACTTGGAGCTTGAATTCTGTTGGTGTTCGAGCGTTTGGTCACACTTGGCAGATTGGAGGTAGTGATACGCCGGCTAATTATGAGCGAATGACTATGAGCATCCGGGAAGTTCGAGCGTAGGAGGTAGAAGTGAATAGTCATGTTAACCATACATTTAAAACGCCGTGACCGGAAATTCGTAATATACCATAAACTATAAGGCTTTTCGATATTTGTTCTGAATAAAAAACCATAATACTACAATTGACCACTGCCATTAAACTGCATCCCATGTTGTTTCCATCTTACTCCTATCTCGTGAGTAAACTTGATCTTCTATCCTCACCGTTACGTCAGTCTTCACACTGATACCTTTGCCATCCACATGCCCAAGCTCCACAGATTCTGTCGTTGCGTTGGCGCTTGTGACGATAGCTCTTGCGCTTGCGCCATCACTCCCAGGGTCGGTGTCGGCAACATGAGACTGCCTGATGTATTGACTTGCTCCAGGCCGAGTTCCTGTCCGAGTTCCTCGAGCGGGTGTCTTGTCTGTACTGTACAGGTGACTCCGGAGACCGACCTGGTAGGAAACGAGGCGAATCAGAGGCTGAAGAGCAGGGAAGCTACCGCACCAGAGTCCAACGTGTAATTCAATTGACACCCAAATGGCAACTCGGCCCATTTTGTAAGTCCTGTAATGAAAGTGTTAGTGGGAGCAAAGGAGCCAAGACAGGTGACTAACGTGTCAACGCCAAAGTCTGTGGTCATCATGAAGCCAAGTCGGATGATGCCAACCACGATGGCAACTAGGCCAACACAGAAGACGAGTATGACCTTTATGGCCTGAGAACCAAACCTCATGTTCTTGTAAATAACCCAGATTGGCAGTCCAAATAGTGCGGCGTCAATGAAAATCCCGATGAAGGCATGCGCCCAAAGCAAATGAGCCTCCGACTTTTGGCTGACACAATGTCTATTATCCTTCATGCGATCAAACAAGTCCCTGTGCAGTATTAGATGGTCAACCGAACAGGTGATAGGAACTGAAACACGTACGCGATAGGTTGACACTCTAGGAGGAAGAATAGTAATGCTGCCAGCGTTACCAAAACGATTATAGCGCCGATGCCCCATATCCATCGCATGAATGGACCTATCAGCAGGTTAAATGTCAGTTTGTACCAGCAGTGCAGAGGATGTAACACGTACGATCTCGGCGAAGACGGGGAATGAAAGCCAAGATTGACAGACGAATGAAGCAGAGCGCCGGGAACAACAGCATTTGTTCAACAGGTAAAAGCTTAAGGTTTTACATTAGCCTACAACAAAGAATGAGCCGGTAATTTATGCATTGAATTGGCGCGTACAGTGAAAAAAGCTTTTAGCTGTGCGGGAGTGAGTGTACTCATTGTAGAGCCTGATCCGTTTTGTACTTGGGCGATCTCGATGGCGGAAATAGCGACAGTTAATGCCTGGGCCATACGCATGTTAATATTGGTTTAACGGGGAAGAGTTCACAGGAAGTCTCACGAAGCCAAGTAACGCCAAAGAGTCATCAACACCAAAAGCCCTGGTCATGAAGCAACGAGCGTACAGACGCGCCGTTATGATAAGAGATGAGAACACGATGAGGCATACATTCAGGCGTAAGATATCCGGCCCTTGAGACCTAGCCTCAGTGCCAGAGCCGTTCGCCATCTTCGGCGTTGGCGAAATGCAGCAGCAGTGCAAGTAGTAGGGGAGTCAGAGCGGTAGCTCCGTGTCACATTCAGGGTCGACATCCCCGCTTTTATAGAGAGAATGAAGTTGCTACAGGACTCTTAAGGGGCCGGAAAGTGCCATCTTACAGCACTGTTAGTAGTCAAATGTAAGCAGCCACAATCCAAAGAAGACAAGCTCGTCTATATAACAGTTACAGACACGAGGAACCAACGTCAGGATATCTCAAAGGCCGTCTTCCCCGTACCCACATGGCATGGGCAATTTCGATCTAGCGGGGCATGCCACCCAATCAATATGTCGATGGCCAATAACCCGGTTGGATCGGAATGTGGAGAGCTCCGGGCTTACTCGGGCCCGCACTCTCCTTGTCTCTAGCGTGAATCTCCCCTTAAAACCCCGGATGACAATGGCGTTGTGATAGGGTCGAAGACATTGCACCCCAGCTTAGCGAGCTTTTCAGTTTGCATGGCGCCTCTTCGTGTCACGGTTTGTGGAGATTGGAATCGCATGTTTTCGTTTAGAGGCCCGAAATAATACCAATGCACTACGGCAGTGCGGGGGATCCCATTAGAACTAATGCATTCTCAGCGTTGACCCGGGTTAGCGGTCCTGACGCCGCCAAGTACATCATACCCAGTGACTTTGCCAGATCTTGGGGACGGTTGTCAGCATACTATCAAGGTTAGCTAAGGTGAGAACAAAGACCGTCAGCCAATAGTCTATAGGGCACCTAGTTAAAGTCTCGGATAAGCTGACATGGCTTCTTCCAGCCTACTGGAAAGGTGTTTATAATCATTGCCTAGATGTGGGTCTATACCAACATCACCAGGAGAGAGCAAAAAGGTACTAACTTATGTGATAAGCATTAAGTAAATAGTAATGTAAATATAATAATGTTCAAGAAGATTACAATTATGCCCTAGATTGCACAAATCCCCGGATAGTTCCCGTCGATGCCGGCCCCAGTCTTCTCCCAAACATCAAGACACCTAGCTAAGCAGTCGACCATGGCCAATGCCTACTCTTACCGCATCTAAGTGGCGCAAGAACCCACGACACCAGTGTCCCATCCCTCGTTCTCAGTCGTGGCAACAGGGTCATCAAAGGTGATATAACACGCACCGTCGCCCCGTCTGCGGGAAAAGCCAGTGCACAAACCGTCAGTCAGACAAAGCAGAGCACACTGCGAGATACTGCCACCGCCAACAAGGTTCCCACCGTATAGACTGACGTCGCATTGGATTTGCGCTGAGCCGAAGCAGATGCCAGTCTCGGGAGGACAGTTGTCCACCGGCGGTGCCGCTGCGGTAGTGGTAGTAGCTGCCTCGGTTGTAGTGGTCCCGGCAGTGGATGTGAAGGCTGTAGTTGTAGGCTCAGGCTCTTGTCCACAGGTGAACTTGATGCCACTATCCCATCCGTCTCTGTCAGTTCTGTGGACGTCAGCGATGAGAGCTATGGCCTTGAAGCATCCCCCGGACGAGCGGACACGCGAGAAGCCGGCGCAATCGTCATCTTGGTCGCAGAATGAGGCGCACTCAAGAATGTCATTGGAGAAGCCTGCGAGTACCAAATTATCAAGCTGGACATCACACAACACTGCCGAGTCACCGGCGCATTGCTTAACCGTCGAGGGACATGTAGGATCAGCAGGTGCCAGAGTGGTTGTCGTTGCCGCCTCGGTAGTCGTGGTCTCGGCAGTGGATGTAAAGACTGTGCTGCTGGACTCGGTGGTTTCGCCGCACGTTCCCTTGATACCAGCTACCCAGCCACCAACGTCGGCGGCAAAGATTTCTTGGGTAGTGACAATGAAGCATTCATGCATGTTCTGATTATATGTGAAGGCTCGGCAAGTAGTGTCGGAGTTACATTGCTGAGCACATGCGTTCATATCAGCGAGAATGCTAGGGTTGTTCAATCCTCCGAGGAGCACGTCACATTGAATCTCCATGGTGCCGAGGCATTGGTCTACCTCTGAGGGACAGGTGACAACGGGACCAGAGGCAGCTGTGGTCGTGGTTGCAGCTTCGGTAGTAGTGTCTGCATTCGACGTGGTGAAAGAAGTGAGGAAGGTCGTGAGTTTGGACTCGGTTGTGCTGATATCGGCAGAGGTGGCACTGGAAGCAGTAGACTCCGCAATGCTCGATTCAACGGTGGTATCGGCCAGAGTGGTAGACGACTCGATGATCGTGGCTGAGCCCGAACCGCTTGCTGAGGCAGTCTCACTGGAAGCAGTCTCTGTAGCAGACTTGGTAAGGCTCGTTTGCGTGGTCGTGTCAGCCAGAGTAGTACTAGACTCAATCACGCTGACGCTGGCGGAACCAGTGCTGCTTGCCACTGGGACGATGGAGCTCGACCTACTTTCGGGCTTACATTTCCCAGCGGAGGCAATGCCAGCCGCAGCAGAGAAGATGAAAAAGGAGCGAATGGCGACCATGGTCACGGTAAGCAAACAAGACGAATGGTAAAGATCGGACGTCAAAGAATTGACAACAGTGGGATGAGAGAGAAAGAAAGAAATCAGGAGCGAGGAATCAACAGAGGGCTTTTCTCTTTATGAAATGCTTGTTTTTCTGGTGGCGCTGTCTCCTGAGAGGAAATCATTTCTTTTTCGCTCTAGAGCTGAAAATGGCTTGAGGCTATTGATGATTATAGCGACATTCGGTTACAGAATTGAATAGCGTCAGTTAGCGCACAATAGCCTACTTACTAGTGACATTCATAATCTTAAGCTTGATAATCTTTCTTTTACGGATATAAAGTATTATTTTCGTATTTCATGTTCAAGACAACCGCCTTGCTCTTGACGTCGCGGATAATGAGCCCGTGTAATGTGGCTGCCATGGATGGAGCGCACTCCGGATGTTGATATTCCCAAGCTCACCATTGATTACGGTCAATTGACCTTACCGGCGCAACAATTCCCTGGCTTCGACTATTAGCAACTACATACCTGAAAAGGCAAGATTAGCTGAAACAGTATATCGTCAGAAATGTTGTCATCTGCTTGGTACGTCATCTACTCGGAACCGGTGCTTACTATATATCCCGACGTCCGGCCCGAGAGGCTTATAAAACTGATCCCCGCCTGTTTCGAAATTGCATTAATCTAGGTCTTCACTGACAGCAAATTCTCTGTCAACACTCTCAGCCATGGCTTCGGAGACTTTAGAACCGCGAGATGCCACCTTTCGAAACTACACTACCGACCAAGCTTCCGACTACGTTGAGGGGCGACTTGGATACACCGACGCTCTTGTCGACTTCATTCTCGACTATCACAGATCTACCAATGGTAAGACTGGATGTGTAATGGATGTCGGCTGTGGACCAGGGACTGCGACTCAAAAGCTTGCACCGCATTTTGATCTAGCTTACGGCGTTGATCCGGGAGAGAGTATGATCAGAACAGCTACTGGGTTTGGTATAAAGACTCGCACTGGCGCCCCAATTGTCTACAAATTGAGCACGGCGGAGGAGATTGACAAGATCAGTGACATTCCTCATTCCTCTGTCGATATGATAACAGCTGCGACTGCGGTATGTCCATGTCCCTTAGGCCAAAGGTCTTCACTAACAGTTTATAGGCTCACTGGTTCGAGATGCCGAAGTTCTGGGTCGCAGCAGCCAAATTATTGAAACCAGGAGGGACTGTCGCTATATGGACTGTTTTCAGACAGCCAGGTAGGTTGGAATACTTCTCTCACTCCTGCTGCATTCTAATCGAGATCGTATAGGCTCATTCAACAACAACACCGAACTTCAATCCATCTTCAATGACTTTCTGGATGCTCTTGTCCCTTACTCAAGGGCAGGTACCCATCTCACTCAAAGTGGCTATACCGACCTACCTATGCCCTGGGGTGATCCAGAGACTTCTTTATTCTACGATCAACAAGCATCTGCCCGCCATGTCCTTGCTGCCGCAGATGGCTTCATCCCTGATACAGGCAGAAAGGGAAGCAGCCAGAGCAACAGTGATGAGTCCGTGGACAAGCAAGTCCAGAGAATAGAGAGATTGGTAGGAACATTCGGTTCAGTGAGTCGTTGGCAGAAAGAGAAACCCGAACTCGTTGGAACAGAAGAAGATCCCGCTCGTATCCTAATGAGCAAGGTTCGCAAGGTGTTGGAAGAAAGTGGAGAGCCAATTGAGTTGACCGCTTTGGCGGCCAAGATGGCTGTTGCCTTGATTCTGGTAAAGAGGAAGTGAGCTACTATTCAACAGGTCACTCATAGGCAAAGCAATAGAAACATGGACTCTTATGTTACTGTTGAAATGCTCTAATCTTACACTCTATCATGACTTGGGTGCCAACATCATGGCGCCCCAACGTTAGTTGTTGATCTCCCTGATAGGTCCTATATACCCGTGCCTCCCCTTCCACAGCCAGTAGATACCCAGCAGCAAGGTCGAGCCACCCCATACTAGACAGGCATAGTTCATATTCTTAGCAGTGACAGGTAAGGAATAGGGCAAGCAGTAAATAACAAAAGCGATGACCATATACGCGCTCGCGATCGCGTTGACAACGAGACCGAGCTTCTTACCCATTCGTATCGGCCCGTAAACAACATTTCTCCGCCCTGTGAGAAGGTGAGGCAAGATCGCTGCTGTATATGCCGACGAAGACATGAGTACATAGGACCCAATGATAGCGTTGAATGCTGTCTTGCTTGCCACGTAAATGCATCCCATCAAGCTGACAAGCACCGCAGAGGCCATAGTGGCATTAATGGGCGCGTCGAACTTTATGCTGAAGTTGGAGAATACCGATGGCCATGGCGTTGCTCCGTCGCGGCTCAATGTCCACAAGGTTCGTCCACAAGTGATGTAAAGGCCGATGATGGTTAGGCCAATGCATGTCTGCATGAGTATGAGTAGACAAATCGTTCCGTCAGCTGATCCAGTAGCTTGAAGGTAAATCTCTGCAAGCGGAAACTGGCTCGCAAAGATCTTGTCGTAGCTATGAATGGAATACATGAGAGCGATCAGATATGAGAAGCCGGTGATGAAACCCGTAATAACCTGGAGGCCCATCGCAAGAGGCACGTTTCTCTGCGGACGGGGTAGTTCCTCAGCTAGATGACTTACAGCCGCAGGACAACCAACACTGTAGGCGCCGTTCAACATGCCACAGAGGAATACGATGATGTTTGGGTATCCGAGGTCTGCTTGCCACTCGATCCACACAAAGGATGATGTTGCATGGCCACTTCCACCGCTTCGAAGAGGTACAGCTACCAGAACGACGATAGTAATCAGCAGGCCTATCAAGAGCCAGTAGATGCCGAACTGATTTAGAAGAGGCATTGCCCGGCCAGCGAAACACACCGAGAAGCAGGCCAGCCAAGTGGAGATAACAAAGACCACAAAGACGTGAACTTCTTTGACGATGTAGTCGGGATGCTTCAGTGCGTAGATCTGGATGATACTGTTGCTCCATATAGCAGCCATACTTGCACCAGCGCAAATCCAGCCTAGGTAATTCCACCAGCCGGCGAAGAAGCCAACGACACGGCCATATCGTTTGCCTGGGGTGACAGAAGCCCAGTAGTATACACCTGCACTGGAGGGCATGGCACTGGCGAGTTCGGCGAGGGATGCGGCGACGAAGAAGTAGAAGAATGATACGACGATGAACTCGTATAGAACGCCTGGAGGTGAGTTAGTTGTTGTGAGTCTAGTAGTGGGTAGCGTGTAGTGTACCTGGGGATCCGCCATTGAATATAGCAACTTGGATTGAACCTCCGGAAGCAGGCCAGACAACTCCAATGATGATGCCCAGGCCCGTGAGGGACAAGAGTCCGAAGCTCACTGGTACCTCTTGGATGTGCTCTGCGACTACAGAGCAGCCATCGTGGGTATCTGAGGTGGCCGTGCTGTCGGGGTGTTTCTTTCCAGGAGATTTATTCTCTTCCATTGTGATCGATGATTATAAAATGGCGGATTCAATTGAGAACGATAACTTGGAAAGCACTTATATACAATGAGTCCACTTCTAGACCTCTTATGGGAAACTCGAAGGCTATTCAAGACATGGCCTTATCTATCGCGTTATTACGACGATAAGCAGCCTCAAGATTGCAGGCACACATCGCGGTCTAGGTCCCTGATGTCTAGATTACCAGACTCTGAGCCCCAGTCTAGCCAGGAATTACTAGTATAGGATTGGCCTTATCTATTGCCGACATATCGAACCATGCTTCCCCGGCGACAGGATCCCAAATTCCAGGTCGACGCGGGGAAGCACATCGATGGTCGGCGGTTGATATAACGACCCCGAGGGTAGATCTTAGCCGCCCCGTCTTTCCTCATCAGGCTACTAACGTCGAAACCTAATCGGGTTGCAGCGGGAAAAGGCAGTGGATGTAGAGAACAACTGACGTAACGGAGCAGGTATATCCCTCCTCCCCTCATCGACATTTCGGCAGCTCGAGCACTGACTTGGCTAGTAAACAGAACATCAATCTTGCTGGTCAGTAATCCTACGCTCAGAAAATGTCTTTCCAGGACTCATCATCAACGTTTCTTGGTCTTGAGAACTGCCATGTGTTCGTCACAGGCGCGGCCGGAGGGGTCGGGGGAGCTGCTGTTAAAGAGTTTCTTGGTAAGTGGTTGAACAGCCAGGGCCATATGCACTCACTCTGGCTAATATTTGCGACCAGCCAACGGATGCCGCGTCACTTCTCTTGATAGGAACCTATTGAATGCCGAGCACCTATCAATCTCTGAAGAGCAGAAGACGAGACTGCACCATGTTCCGGGTGACCTAAGATCCGAATCATCCATTGCGCATGCCTTCGAGGAAGCCAGGAATAACTTTGGGCCAGTCCAAATCCTCGTTGCCAACGCCGGCATCACAGACGAAAGCAATCATCCATCAATCTGGGATATCGACACGGAGAAATGGGATGCAGTCTACTCTATCAATGTCCGCGGAACCTTTCTCACCATCAAACACTTCCTTCGCTCAGTGAAACAAGCGCAAGAAGAATCTGGCAAGGAGCTGGACAACGTCGCCATTGTAGTCACCGGCTCCGAAACAGGTGTCTTTGGCCAAGCAGGTCACGCTGAATATGCGTCGGGTAAAGCAGGTCTCCAATATGGACTTGTCAAAACCGTCAAGAACGAGATCGTGAAGCTCAATTCCAAGGCTCGTATCAATGCTGTTGCGCCTGGATGGATCAACACTCCATTGATTGGGGATCGGCTAGATGACCCGAAGGAGAGATGGGCTGAAGCAGAAGCGACTGTCGCTCTCCGCAAGATTGCTGAGCCCAGTGATGCAGCTCGTTGCATGGCGTTCTTGGCATCTCATAGAGCTGCGGGGCATATCACGGGCCAGTGCATATCTGTCGACGGAGGCCAGGAGGGTCGTTTGCTATGGAGAGAGGCACAAGATGAGCCTCAGACCAATGCCGTCAACACTTCTTTGACACATAGAGTGGCTTCACCAACTGCCCCCAATCCTCCTCAGAAACGTCGAAGATTGCGGATCTGTCTCTCTGTCGACTTTGATGCGGTCTCGGGGCTGATCGGAACGGGCCATGTCCCGGAGAATAAACTCGCCGACTACTCCGCTGCTCACTTCGGTGGCAACGTCGGTGTTGATAGACTATTGAGAGTGTTCAGCAAACATGGCATTTCCCAACATGTCTCTTGGTTCATTCCAGGTCACTCAATGGAAAGCTATCCCCGACAGACACAGGCCATTGTTGCGAGCGGTGCTGAGATCGGCCTCCATGGGTACAGCCACGAGGGTGCATACTCTTTATCTGAGCAACAGGAACGGGACATACTGGTGAAGTGCATCGAACTAGCCACCTCCCTTTGCCAGGGCAAGAAGCCTTTGGGTTACCGAGCTCCTTTGTACGAGATCAGGGAGTCGACGGTTCGCCTACTGGAGGAACATGGGTTTCTCTACGACGCCAGTCTCAATTCTCACGACAGTCTACCTTACTTTCTTCCCAAGACCTTTGCCGAGGGTAATCCAGCAATTCCTGACTACGATCAACCTGCGAGCACGTGGATGAAGCCAATAACTGTCACAGAGCAACCCGAGCCCGGATCACAGGAGGCGGAAACGTCTGTTGTTGAGATTCCAGGTAGCTGGTACACTGAAGACGCTACACCACTATGCTTCTATCCACATACAGCAACAACCCAAGGTTATGTGAGTACAGATGTTATAGAGAAGATGTGGTTAGACCGTTTTGAGTGGCTATGGGAGAATGAGAGCTTTGTGGATGAAGGACCTGGTGCTGGGTACGGATCCATCTTTCCACTTATTTTGCATCCTGAGTGCGCTGGTAGGTCTCATGTTATTGGCATGATTGACAAGTTTGTCGCCAAACTCAAGATCAAGGCTGGTAACGCTGCTGAAGGGGAAATTACCTTTGAGTGCATGACAGATGTAGCGATGGCTTGGAAGGCAAGGAAGCCTAGCTCATAGATCCAGTAAAGTAACCTTATCAACAGAGATGCAGTGTCATTTCTTTATGTTCCCATACTCGTTTCTCTTGTGCCACTTGGCTAGCTATCATTCTGAATTGTACGCAGAGACACTGATAAGTCATTTGAAGTACTCTATTGGGTCTAAACAATAAACTACAATGATATCTCGTTTCTCAAAGTTGTCGCTAACTGTTTCTGCGCAAATTCCTCAATGTAAATATACAGGTTATCAGCATCACCACAAAGCATTGCCGTCCTTGTTCCAGAAAAGCTTCCCACTCTTCCCACCATTTAATCTCACATTCTGTCCAGTAACTGAAGGAGACCACTTCTCACTCGCCAGAACCAAACACATCTTGGCAATGCCCTCTACATCAACCGCCTTCTTCTGTGCAACCGTCGCCTCGGACTCGATCCACCTCACTGCACCAGAGCTGTCCTCTGCGCACTCTGCACTGAACCTCTTGGTGTCGACGGCTCCAGGTGAAATGGAGTTGACCCTCGCTGATGGATGAATGCGAGCAGCGTCTGGCGCTAGGGATAAGACGAGACCGAATTGTACTGCTGCTTTGCTTGCTGCATAGTCTGGATTGCCGACGACTCCAAAGTCTCCTGCCTCTGAACCAATGATTATCAATGAGATATTCTTTTCTTTGCTCTTGGGTGGTATTTCTGTCGACGAATGCGACCCGTTTATGCCGTTCGGATTCGCACCGCTATTCTTGACCATCATCTCCACGTGTTGAAGCCATATTTTCGCCGTTATAAACGTTCCTGTTGTGTTCTATACAAAGGTTAGAAACCCTACTCGCAAATTAACATCCAACTCAACTGACTATGTCAAGAGTTCTGCGAAATTGACTTGTCGTCATCTTCGTTATAGATGAATGATGCTCGATGAAGCTGAGATCAACAGCAGCCGCACAAACGCAGACTGTCGGAGTTGCATTAAACCGTTCCTCGACGCTCTTCCACGCGAGATTCATGGCCTCCTCATCAGTGGTGTCGACAGGGACCCAGAAGAGGTTCTCGTGTTGCTTGACAAACTTGGACTTGTCTATTTCGAAGCCACCGACGAAACAGCCAGCGCTTAGAAAGGCTTCGACAATGACCTGGCCTATCTGTCCGCCTGCGCCCGTGACAACGACCACATCGCCTTGAAGATCTAGTCCGAGATCCATTATTGGTGTTCTGTGCTGAGATTTGGTGGCGGAGATGAGGGGACATGTGAGGTTAGCCAATGTGATAGGCGTTTGTTTGGCTGATGCGACTTCTTTGCCACTGGCACCTCGTTTGTACTGGTTCAAGGTATGTCCGCCACGCCAAGTAGAAAAGCTCCCTTGCTGGTCGGTCATGCGCGTCTCCTCTCTCAGGTCTGTTATCTGTTCATCTCATAGGGTGAATCCAAATCGATTAGCTTGGCTCTCCGCGACTCACTTCTGGCCCGCAGACTAGCTTCGTTTTGCCCAATGGAGCAAGACTTGCACAGGCTTTACAGGGATCGCGAAGAAGCGGGGCCTGGACCGCTTACGCTACTGTAAATGTGGGACCGCCAGGAATAGCTCAAAAGGGTAATTCTGTTGGCGATCACGCCCTACTACTTCGTACCCGTAATTTGTTGGCTCACCAGGTGGAAGCATTCTAGGCCAGAGACTACCTGTAGCACCGACGGAGCTCGAAGGGCAGAAGGGTTGGATTGAAAATGATAAGTGATTGTGAGTTTGGTCCAAGCCTGTTATCGTTTAGGGCAGCTGCTTGTCCAGACCTTGAGAAGATAATGCTTACCCTGCATTACCCTCTCTAACAGCTATTCATTTATGATTTTATCTGCTAATTATTTCAAGAACTTGGAAAATCAAGAAACATCATTTACTTTCACTTCAAGGTTTAGAGCATTTATTTAAATATATATTTGATTTGATTTCTGGACACCGAATATATAATAAGCCGTAATGCTGTCTTTAACAATAAGTTCAAATGTCATTTCACTTCGTCTCAGATGTCCGATTGCACTTGTGTTGATAACGGTGACCAGTTGAGCATATAGAATCATAGCTCATCCTTACTAGCCTTGTCTGATCTTCCTAGATCCTGTAATCCCCTCTTAACCATAGACGTCAGAATCTCATAAACGACCTGTGCAGCCGCAAAAGTCGTCTCTTCGCCCGCTCCTTGATAAATAGGCGAAACCTCCACGACATCAGCGCCAACCAGGTCCAGACCTTCAATACCTCTCAGGATATTGATAAACTCTCTGGTGGACCAACCGCCAGGCTCAGGCGTGCCAGTTCCTGGCGCAAACGCTGGGTCAAGGACGTCAATATCCACCGACAAGTATACCAAGTTTTCGGTGCCCAGAATCTTCATTATGCCATCGATGATACCCTGAGTGCCAATCTTGTCAATATCATCAGCTGAAAACCGGATCCAGTTCTGCGCAGTGTCGTCTTCGTTGTCTTTAATACCTGTGAGTCGTGTTCGCAAGCCAGCGTGGACCGAAGGATGGGATGATGAGTTGGAGAGAAGTCCTTCCTGGTTGGCTAGCCAGAACATGGATCCGTGGTTGAAAGGTGTTGTTCCCCAGTAAGAGGGATATGCGTGAGGGTTCCAAGTGTCCAGATGGGCTGTATGCGTCAGCAAGAAACATGCATGGTGAGGCCTGCTCACGAACCGTCGAAATGAAGGACTTGGATCTCACGATCTCCATACACCTTCTTCAATGCCCTAAGGGCAGGCAAAGTCAAGCTATGATCACCACCGAGTGTGAAGAGCTTGGGCTTCGAGGAAATAGACGACACAGTTCTGCGCATTCCCAATTGCTCCAGCGCCTGCGTCATCTGTTTCTGCGCAATGTCATTATCAATAGGCGTTATGGGGATATCTCCGCAGTCAACGATCTTGGCCCAGTTTTGATATGGATTGATGTCGGCTCGGGGATTATAGCCGCGAAGTGAGTGCTGACGCCCTGAGGCATGTCGAATACTTCGTGGGCCAAATCGCGCGCCGGGTCGATATGTCACTGCGGTGTCAAACGGAGCGCCGATGATAGCAATGTCATAAGGCTCGGTTGGCTCTGTGAGGCATTTGACGTGATTCAGGTGCGCGAATGTGCCAATGCCTCCGAATGCCCACTATCTAATGGTAAGCCATGATGTTTGTGGAATACGGCAAGGAAGACCTTACGTCGAAACCCCATTTTGCCTCGAGTTCGGCCAACTCTTCTGCGGTCCATTTCTTATCGTCGTGATGGTGGTTGCACCCAAGGGTCAGCCCAGCGAGGGGGAGAACTGGGAGTAAACGGTCGAATCTCATTATCGTTGACTAATTTCGCTTACTTAGACCTCTGATATTTTACTTATATCATCAAGAGCCTTATTTATGGTCATGGGCGAGCGTTTTCTCTGCCGATTGTCGAAATGACCGCCCGGCTCGATAAGGATGTGAGTTGTGACTGGGCGACTCGTATAGCGGAGCATCAGCGTAACGACTTTCTAAAAGAGGATATTCCAGGCTAGTCGCCCTCTGTTTTAGGCTAGCTAGGCGAGGTTTGCTAGGTACCTCCACCGCAGAAACGATCTGTGGCATGACAATAGCATTACTCCCTTGTGTGACATCCTGCGCCGAGGACAGTTAGATTAAGCGACCGAGACATCTCTGAATTGAGGAATTTCGCATTTCCTGAATGATGGCTGATAATTCTGTTCATATTTTGCATCGGAACCAATGCCCATCATGCCATAAAAGTCTCCCAATTGTTCTGCATCATTACATCCATCCAGTACGCAGGTCGACCTGAACTCCCATGTCGATTATCTGTCTCAGCCCAAGTAGCTTCAACAATGTCGATACATCGCTGGATTGGGTTCTTGGGAAGAGAATGCAAAAGCAGCTGTAATCGACCCCTCAGAAATCCCCGCGCCCGATGGACATCAGCCGCCACTAGAGCCAACGAGTTCCCCAAGCCCGCCATGCTCTGCGGAGATGTCGACACTTCAATCACTGGAATTGTAAGTGCACTGCAGACAGCGACGATTAAGAATGGGTGAAAGTCCTTGGTTCCAGATTCAGCAGGTATTGAGCGGAGGATCTCGACGGCCTTGAGCGTGAACTGTCTCAATTTCTCCTCAGCTTCATGCGCGGATATTTCGGCGACTTCTCCCTCAGCATGTGAGTTCTGGATGTTCATCCTCGATACAAGAGTGTCGGGGAAGACGTGATATAGCTGAATAAGGCCGACGAATCGGTATACTTCTGCGAGAGCTGTGAGATGCCACGTCGGTGTCTGCGAGTCGCCCGTTTGCACTATAGCGGACTCTAACGGAACTAGCAAGTTGGTAAGAAATACCTCCAATTCCGCTGCTTCGTCAACCTCGCGATGTGCCTCTAGAATACTCTCCCGGGTGAGGAATTGCTTGGACATGGCGCGACGACGATTTCTTCTGACCAAACGACCGACCCTTGCGAGAGTAGAATGGATATCGTGCGCGACTCCAGTTACAGGATGGGGGATCTGGACCACGGGGAATATTGATCCAGGTTCTGGGTCTCGGTCTGACGGTCTGATCAAGTTAGAAAGCATTCAGCCGTGCTTCTCCAGTGAACTTACAACAGCGGTAAATGCGGCGAGTCGAAACCTTCAGTCTCATCGCCGTCGACCACAAAAGCCAGAAACATCTCCCAGCAAGTCAAAGTATTCTCAAAAAAGGCTTGACTATGCCCCGTGGGTGACATACGACCCGAAGTCTTGGGACTCTGTACATGTTTCTTGAGCCGAGGGAAATACTCTGAACCAGTATCATTGACATCGAACCAACTAGCCGTCCCACCGATCATAAACAACGCAATCAGCGCCTGTTCATGTATTGCAGAGTCGTCGAGGTCATTAAGAAGATGGATAGCCTTTTGTCGGAAATATAGTCCGGTACGTAGCAACTGCGGATAGACATTGGAGAGGAATGACGCAGCCATGCTCTGTAGTGTGCAGTAGATGAGCTCAGAGGATGCCCATGAGCGAGAGACTGTTGATCGGAATGGGTTCATTTCGCTGTCGTACAGGGCGAGAATAGCGGCTGTGTCCTTGAAGTAGTACTCGACGAGAATGGTACTGTAGTCATTAAAAGGTCGGTCGACTACTGTCGAAGTACAAGGCTGAGACGTCTCTGCCACCAGCACCGGTTGAGATGAAACGGTTTGCGGTCGGTTCGTATCAATTGGTAAAGATGCTATGGGTGACGCTGAATTGTCGCACTCTTGGTGTACTGGCTCCGCTGGGCTCATTTCTGCCGTTTCGGCTGTTGTCCCGAAATCATCTGCCATTTGCAGAAGTTCTGGCGTCTGGATTGATGTCGCGCTAGCACTCTGTATGAGGCCAAATGACATGAGCTCGGGCAGCATGCCTCCAAATGCTTCGTCGATCCAGCCATCGCCGCCGTGGCTGGCATAGGTTTCCTCAATGGCAGAAGGGTTAAATGCCGAAGAGAATTCCGAGTTCAGAATAGCATCTTGTGGCTGCTCTGAGATGTTGGAGTGCCTGGTCGTTGACGGTTGTAGATTCTGCCTCGTATGTGCTGATCGCTTTTGCACTCTGTTATCGGGACGTGCTTGGTGCTTCTGTGACCATCTCAGACGGATAATAGGCCCAGAACAGTTCATATCGAGACGAGTACATCTACCGCAAGACGGCCAAGTCTCATCGCATTTCAGCTGTCGTGATGCATCCTGTCAGCGTTTCTGTATGGTCGCAAATGGTATGGTGAGGGTATCTACCCGTTGGGACTTGCATGCAGCGCACCCACTGCGTGACCGAGCTCCGCTGGACATTTTGAGCGCACTAGACACGTCAATAGGGTAGTCAATTTCTTGTTATATTGGGTGATACTGCTGGATCATAGGCAAGGGATGGTCATCATATGAGAGTAAGGTATGTAGGAGCATGGTCAGAGCTGTCTTTGTGGGGAAGCACAAGCTAAATACGTCCGGATTCGGAGTGACATTGGTCCCTGACTCGACACATTTAGCGTGCTCAGACTTACGCTTCAGTATCCTAGTCGCCCTAGCCCACGCTATCTGGTAATCAAGACAGTACCTTATCTCGCTATCAGGACGAGATAGCAAGCAGCGGAACCGATTCAGCAGAAAATATATTATTAAAATTCTATAATTAAAATAAAAAATCTACTACCCTAAAGTTACTCTTACATTGTCTGGATTGTTTCTCTCCCAAGCTTCTGCCAATACGCGTCCGCATCCAGCCCTATATGCCACATTATCATCGCCGCGCTGAACCCATAGAACGTTATAGAACTGGTACTCCTTACCATCCTTATACTCTACAAGTTTTAGATCCTTCTTATAACCCCCCTTAGCACAAACTACATAGGTTTCGTCAGAGTCTCGCTGATCGTCACTAATAACCCATCGTCCCGCAGAATTATATGCAGCGTGGAAAGGCATCCCATCCGCATCCCTGTGCTCGAATGGCCACAATCCTTTCCCCTTTACCCCATACGTACTTTTCCGCAAAATATTCTCCTCAAAGCAGGTCCGCATATGTCTTCCATCTGTACTGCCCATTGAGATTGCAATAAGTTCGATGAGCTCTTTCGGGTTACACTTCGCATTGCCTGTAATCCGGAGTAGGCCTGAAGCTTTTCCCTTTGAGTTTCGCAGAACCACTACATTGGACATTTCGTGCAGGGATGTCTTGGTTAGGACTGGGTCTTCGGAAGATTTCAAAGATGCTAAAGACTGACTGGATTTGTTAAATATACAAATCTTTAAAGTGGCTGCGGGAAGAAAGAAGGCTCGGGACACCTGAGCCGAAATCAGGTTAGATGACGAAGCAGAACGCTCAGGACTTTCTCCCAGCAGTTTCCATGTCTCTGTAGCTTCTCTATCTCGCGTATTTGGGTCGATATTCAGCGCTGGTTCCAAGCTCTGCGGGTCAACGAAACATTGCCATCCGCACCATGCCCAGGATGGAAGCGAAGGTCTTCGGATTGAGTGTCCGGTCCCGTAGCAGCCGCCTTTTAGCGGTTGCCAGAGAAGGGCATGGTCCAGGTAAAGTCTCGGGAGCCCGAACAGAAAGCCCCCTGGGAATGCGGGCGCTAGACGACTCAAGATTCCTTGGCATGCTGAGAGACCATCTTTCTCATATGACAACTCTCGCCCGTTGTAGGGGCAGATCAAGTCCACATACATCCCAAAGTCGGGCCAAGCCGGTGCTAGAAACTGTCTCGTTGGTGCCAAGTCCACTAACATCGAAGCCTGCGTATGATGGCCCTCCTCCGGCCGAAGAACATCTGAGTCCCAGATTGCACACCCGCATTGCCAAAATATCCGAGTATTCACGAAGAACACAACCCGCTGACTTAGAATATATTCCTGGTATGTCCAGGCTCTTTTCCCCCACTCAGACAACGAAACTTCCCAGTAGTACAACTTGATGCGGTCTTCCCTTATCATGCTGTCAGTACCAGCTCCCCTGTGAAAATATGCCGCTCGCCTCTGGAACCTAGGACTGTAAATTGTCTGCTCGGGTGTAGAAAGAATTCCATAGTCGGCTGCTGCTATTATTGTCAGGTAGGCACCAGAATAGACGCGGTCCATTGATGCAAACTCAAGTGCCTTTTCAGGATCATCTTGGATAATACAGAGTCTATCCACCCACAAATACCTTTTCCCAATCGCGCTCGTTAACTCTATAGCATCCAGGATGACCTTTGGTATCTTCGACCTCTGTTGGTCCAGTGCGTTGGCTGAAGTCAGCAAGTCGATGTTGGTACGGAGCAGCTGAAACTCAGCCCCGCTGACCATCTCGCTTGTCTTGTTGCGCCAAGTGTAGCTGAGAGCGAGATACTCGGCTGAACTTCTTCCTCGTACTAAGCATCGGTCTTTGACGTCAATCAACCAAGAGGTTTTCTGTTGGTTGCTTTCGGGCGAACAAGGCTTGTAACAGGTACCAATGTGTTGAGAGTCACAGGTTGAGGACCAACTTTTGATAGACTGAATGACATTTGGGTCTTTGTAAAATTGATTAGGGTTGAAAAACTTAGATCGATGTTCCATCGTAATATGCCACGACCTCTGATCATGAGAGATAAATATTATATTATCTGAAGGCGGGTGATGTTGAAGTAAACGGAGGGCCTAAATATCTTCAAGGAAGGGAAGACATATACATAGCCTCTCTGTTATCAGGCATTAATGCGCCAAGGATTGTATCTGCAGTATGATATCAGAATTATGGCAGTGAAAGAGGCTTGAGCAAGGCGCTGGTCAGCATTCACCTTTTCAACAGGTTTAACACCGGTGCACATTACGCAAAGTGTATCATCCCCACCATTCTGGGCGCCACAAATGCTATGAGATGTGGTTCTTTCGATGTCCTCCACTAGAATATGGCGCTACTGTCTTGCGTTGCAGTGTGCAGCAAGGATGGTAAGCACAGCCCGGCCAAGCAGGCTGTAATGCAACAGTGTCCCATTTTGTCATTTACAGGATAATAAATATCTCCGAGTATATGTCGATATTATTGCAGGGGGTCAAAATATAAACACAATTGTTACAGAGAAACTCCAATATGGCAAGAGAGGCCAGAAATGACTGTAAGGATTACTGACACGATAAAGATTACACTCCATTAAAATCCTTGTATACATCAGCACAGATAACTCGGACCTCAAGCGCCAGCCTTATGTTTAAGGCTCTAACCCTCCAAGCCACTTACAGGGGTACCGGTACAGGCCCTATCAGGTACACCATCCTCTCGTACACTCGTTGGGGGCCTCAAAAAACAGGTGGTGGCTGTGCCTCTAAGACATGCAGATTCCCTGCCCCCTCTTGCCCCGCCTTCTTCGTCTGACATCTCTTGCTTCGCTTTGCATTTTGCACCAGACCCTACCAGTTCATAACGTTAACATCCTCTGGCAACGTGTGCGAAAGACCTCTGCCTGCTCATACCGTTAGAGAGCGTTTTGGCGCAATCCTACACGTTTTCAGTGCTCATTCCACCCCGAAAGCATGGCTCATCAGCCTCAGAAACGACGCTTGACCCTGAGGAGTGATCTAGACCATGGAAAACACAAGTCGCAGAGAAGATCTCCCGCTTCCTATGAACGATACACAATCGCCTGGATCTGTGCACTGCCAAAAGAATTGGCTGCAGCTGAAGCGGTGTTAGACGAAGTCCATGAATGCGTCAGGCATAAAGATGACACCAATTCGTACATACTTGGAAGCATAGGGTGCCACAATATCGTTATTACGTGTTTGCCAATCGATGGATACGGAACGAACAACGCGGTGAACGTGTTGACTCATCTTACTCGCACATTTAGATCCATCTATCTTAGCCTGATGGTTGGAATTGGAGGCGGGGCCCCGAGCGAAAACGTTGACATTCGTTTGGGCGATATAGTTGTTGGTACCCAAGTTGTGCAGCACGACCTCATGAAGATTGGCACAGATGGACAGATTCAGCATACTGCAGCCCCGAGGCCTTTGTCGCATCTGGTAAGCAAAGCTTTATCAGTCCTGAAAGCGTCGCATCAACCCCATAGCAGTCGAATTCCCCTTATATTACAGGAACAGTTCAAACAGCTTCCAAACTACGCCCGTCCAACTACAGCCGATCGTCTTTTCTCTTCATCGTATCAACACAAGCCTCAAGCATCAAGCTGTGATGAATGCAGCCCTTCAGAACTGGTACAAAGATGGGAGCGGAGTTCAAATGATCCTTACATCCATTATGGAACTATCGCCTCAGGCAATCAAGTTATCAAAGACTCAACGGTTCGCGATATTCTCGCCAAGAAGCTCAATGCCATTTGTTTCGAAATGGAAGCGGCGGGCCTGTCTGATATCGGTCCCTGTCTCTCCGTCCGCGGGATCTGTGATTATTCTGACTCTCACAAGAGCAAGGAATGGCAGGAATATGCTTCTGCGACCGCAGCCGCATTTGCACGAGAATTTCTCGAAAAGCTTCCTCCTACAGAAGAAGTGCCTGCAAGCACACCAGAGCAGGACTACTGGCTTCAGGACGAGAAATACAACAAGTGTTTGCGCGATCTGCGCGAAACTGACCCTCGCGATGACAAGAGTCGCATCGAAGAAACAAAAGGTGGACTGCTCAAAGATGCTTACCGCTGGATCCTTGAGAACGACAAATTTAAGGAATGGTATAATTCTTCCCAGAGTGAGCTTCTTTGGATCAAAGGCGACCCTGGCAAGGGTAAGACAATGTTACTATGTGGACTCATCAATGAATTTGAGAAAGAACACCGTCTCTTGTCCTACTTCTTTTGTCAGGCCACTGAAGCACGATTGAGTAACGCGACAGCTGTGCTCCGTGGTCTGATCTACCTTCTTCTTGTTCAACGTCCTTCGCTCATTTCTCACATCGAGGAGAAGTATGATCATGCGGGCAAACAGCTCTTTGAGGATGGCAATGCATGGCAAGCTCTATCCAAGATCTTCACGACAATGCTTGAGGATCCAGTACTAGATGGCGTGCTCCTGATTGTTGATGCTCTTGATGAGTGTACAACGGACCAGGAGAAGCTTCTTGACTTGATAATCAAGTCTAAGAATGTCAAGTGGATCGTGACTAGTCGCAACTGGCTGGAAATCGAACAGGTACTAGATCGTTCCACACAGAAAGTCAGGCTACATCTTGAGCTGAATCAAGACTCAGTTTCTAAGGCCGTTGAAGCATTCATCGAATGGAAGGTGGAGAAGTTGGCCGAAAAAAAGCAATACGACGCGAAGCTTAAAAGCGACGTCAAGAGCTATTTAGTTGAGAATGCTGATGGCACGTTTCTATGGGTCGCTTTGGTATGCCAAGGGCTCTCAGATAACAGGGTGCTCCGCAAACGTCACACCCGCTTGAAACTGGAGGAGTTCCCGAGGGGACTTGACCCGCTGTACGGAAGAATGATGGAATATATCTCTTCTCTACAGGATGCAGAGATATGTCGAGAAATACTGGCTCTTGCTTCTATCGTGTATCGACCAGTCACCTTGACTGAGTTGAAAACTCTTCTGGGGCCAAAGTATGAGGATGAGGATGATGACTTGTCAGAAGTTATCGCCTGTTGTGGTTCTTTCCTGACACTTCGGGGAGATGCTATTTATTTTCTGCATCAGTCGGCAAAAGACTTCTTGGTCAACATGGCGTTAGACCAGATTTCACCGTCAGGTCTTGCCTACCAACATGAACTTATCTTCGAGAGGTCACTACAGGCCCTATCGGAGACTCTGAGACGCGACATCTGTCAACTCAAACATCCAGGGTTTGGCATCGAAAAGATCTCACCGGATCTTCTCGAGCCACTGGATCCCATTCGATACTCTTGCGTTTATTGGGTAGACCATCTCCACGACTCGGAACCCACCAAACTCGAAGATTCTCTGAGAATCGACGGTGATATTCATTTGTTCGTCGAGACAATGTATTTATACTGGCTGGAATCTCTCGGTCTGTTGGGTAGCATAGTAGAAGGAGTCAAGGCAATGTACAAGCTCGAGGCTCTGGCTGCTGTGAGTTATTCAGACCATATCTTGGAAGCAATCTAACAATTACACCCAGAGATTCAGTGTACCAGACTCAGTCACAAAGCTGCTTCAGGATGCTCGCCGTTTTATCCTCGCCCATAAGCGATCGATCGAGATTGCCCCATTGCAAGCTTATGCCTCAGCACTAGTCTTTAGTCCAGAGCGTAGCCTCATTCGAGAGCGATTCAAGCATGAAGAGCCAGACTACATAGTTCTGAAGCCAGAGATGGACGAGAACTGGGATATTTGCCTACAAACCCTTGAGGGTCATACCGAAGGGATAATATCAGTGGCTGTCTCACCAGACAGCCAGCTTGTTGCATCGGCCGGATTCGACAAGACAGTCAAAATATGGGATATAACAACAGGCGTATGTCAACATACTCTTGAAGGCCATGTGGATTATGTCTATTCCGTCACCTTCCTGCCAGACGGAAGAATTCTCGCATCGGCTTCGGACACTATCAAGATATGGGACACGACAACAGGATTATGCCTACGGACGCTAGAGGGCCATGACGAACATGTGTGCTCAGTGTCTTCCTCTTCAGATGGACAGTACCTTGCATCGGGATCTTATGACAAGACAATTAGGATCTGGAGTTCAAAAACGTGGAAATGTGTGAAGACACTTGAGGACCACTTTGGCGCGGTCACTTCAGTATCCTTCTCACCAGACAACCAGCATCTTGCGTCAGGATCGACTGATCATACAATTAAGATCTGGGATGTTGAATCATTCTCATGTCTGCAAACATTGCAAGCCCACCATAATCAAGGAATATCAGTAGCCTTCTCGCCAGATAGTAAGCGTCTTGCGTCAGTCACGATAAATGATATGATCAAGATCTGGGACGTGGTGACAGGCTCCAGATTGCCAATACTGGGAATCTCGTCGACTTGCGGGGACGCACTAGCCTTTTCAGCAGATGGCAAATGCCTGGCTTTAGCTCACTCGGAGTCCGTAATAAAGTTCTTCGATCCAGAAACCGGCATATTATTGCAGACTCTAAAGGAATTTAAAGGGGCAGTATTGTCTGTGGCCTTTACGGCCAATGGCCAGCATCTTATATCGGGCTCAGAGGATGGTCTAGTCAAGGTCTGGGCTATATCAATCGCTGCCTGCCCGCAAAAGGTTGAAGATAATGATGAGTCTGTAGGCTCTATCGCCATTTCGGCAGATGGCTTGCGTGTTGTCTCAGGATCAGACGATACTACCGTTAAGATGTGGGATACAGAAACGGGAGCATGCCTACAGACACTTGAAGGGCACTGCAGCGCAGTAACAATCGTGACCTTTTCTGGAGATAGCGAGCGCTTAGCTTCATGCTCAGTTGACTACACTATCAAGGTCTGGGATATTGTAGCTGGTACATGCCTCTACACGCTTGAGGAAGATGAGTGGGTAAATTCAGTGACCTTCTCAGTAGATGATCAATATCTTGTATCTGGTTCATATTCAAAGAGAGCCAAGATCTGGGACGCAGCAACCGGTAAATGCTTACATTCATTTGAGCCTGAAGATGGAGTTACCTCAGTGGCCCTCTCCCCCGACAGTTCCTGTCTCGCAACCGGTTTACTGGAAGGGATGATTAGGATATGGAAGATCAGAGAGAACAGCTTCCAGAAGCTAAAGGGACATGTCCGGCCAATATCATCAGTAGCTTTCTCGGTGGATTCTCACTATCTTGCATCAGGCTCGCACGATGAGGAAGTCAGCGTTTGGGATTTAGATCAGTGCATGTGTCTTTACACTATAAACGTCGGTGCAACCCTCCGTCAACTATCGTTTGATTTATGGACCAACTCTCAGCTCTACACGGACATCGGTATTCTGGACTTAGACGTACCAAACCCGAAGCCTAAGGTTGACGCCGAGTCCCTTGGGATAACTACGTTACCAGCTTCTGATCGGTCCAGTCACTATATCAAGATTGATAGACAATGGATCGTGAAACATGGCGAGAACGTACTTTGGATTCCTGCCAATCATCGCCGTAGGTTGTGGGCGGTCTCTAAATCAACCGTAGCTGCCAGCTATGATTCAGGCCAGGTACTAATAATGAGATTTTCTCGAGATAGACATGTTTAGCAGTTACAAGAGGTAGTGGGTTTTATGTTATTGTGTTGTATAACTATAAGACAAGATGAAGATACCGGTACAACAAAAGATCATCACGAAATGGAACAAGCTCCAAATCGAACTTCACTCGACCTTTCTCATCCACCTGTGCTCCATCGTGCGATATTGACAAAGGCTCTTCAGTATATGGAGTTTCTGGGCAGTTGCCAATAGCACCATCCTCTGGAAGCCAGAGTTTTGGTTTCGGAAGCCATGTCTCTGGAGGCTGATAGCAACTCGACCCGTACAAGGCCATAAACTCATCCTCAGTATTGTCTGGTGCAACTTCATTCTGAAAATCCTCAAAAGCCGATGTGCGGAACCAGCTTCCACACGTGCGGTGTTTGACATTTTGTTGAGTGCTCCAAAAGCTCTCGTTGAAGGTTGATGGTGGAAGATCCCTCAGACTCTCTGTTGAAGTCGCAACGTTTGAAGATGATCCATATTGGTCAAGGCCTCTAGCCGCACTATCCTCGCCCTGGTGAAACCCGTTAGATGCGCCATCATGACCGAGTGTGCTGAAGCTATCAATACGAGTATTCATAGCTTTCCGCAGGAACAGGTGAATGAAAACAGTAAAAATGGCCAGCAACACGAGCAGAGAAAACTGGCCCCACGCGCCGGATCTGAGAAACACCAGAATAAAATAGGCCTGGCCTAAATATAGCCCAAGTAGTATATGCATTATTGCTCGAGGGTAAAACCGTCCAGTCGTATCCAGCGTCTCAGTATCATATATGTGAACCAAGGTATACTTATAAACGAAGTACACAAATCCAAGGCCCGTTAGTGAGAAGATAAGGACAAGTGGTGCAATGCAGGCATAGCTAATGGCTGCAGAAGGTTAGTGACGTCTGAGATCTTTGTGGTTTGAGATACTTGCCGATAACCCCAACAGTTGTCATGACAGGATAAACACTGCCCCAATGAACTACATCGAGTTCATAAAACCTCTTGTAGGTCGTCCGAGGTGTTCCAGGACGTTTCTTTCGACCCATGTTGAGGAACAGCTGCCATAGCTGAATGAGCTCAGTGGCACCAGCTGAGAGGCACCGAACCAAGATATATGACATGTACAAGTTAGAAGCCTTGGGCACATCTGCATGCAAGAAACCGTAGTCGAGGAAAGACCTAGTACCCATAATGGGCCTAGTCCGGATCATTGGACCTAGGAATATTTGTAGTGCTTGGAAGATAATGTATCGTTTGTGAACAAAGTGTTCCATGTCTGTCAGAGTAGGAACTCCTGCAAGCTTGGCACATAGTCTCATGAGAAATGGGACGAACTCAAGCAAGATCCACATGAGGAGTGCTCGTCCCAAGCCAGATATGGCATTGACCGCTAATGGAGGAAGCTCTGAAACACCGGGCACTCTACCTACCATTGTTGCAGATGTTGCTAACTCTACCAGAGCAATTGGCATAATCCAGACGATTATACATCCACCAATCAAAATTGCCACCACAAATTCTCGTAAAAGGCGCTCCCACCATTTGACTCTTAGACTGCTCCAGACAATCTCACCAGGTTTGATGCCCATGATTTGTCGACACATTTGCAGTGGCTGATGCTGAGGTATCGATTGGAATGCGGCCTGAGCATTAGCAAAAGTGTCAAACTCGATGAATGCTGCATTCATGTGTTTTCCCTGCCCAGATTGGTATTCCTGGCGTAATTTGTCAATTTGTTGGTTGAGGAGGTGCAAATCCGATTCAGTAGACTTGACCTTTCCCAGTGTAGGGCAAGACGGCTCAAAAGCTAGGTTTGAACTTTTGTGGCTCGATGTTTGCACTTCGCCAGACTGAATATCAACGTGTTGTGTTCTTGGAAATGTCCTCTGGAAAAGTCTAGCCTTCTCCACGTCAGGCTCGTTAGATCGTCTTTGTCTCATCCAGTTGAAATGGAGGGAACTGGACCATCGAGATAGTCTTCCGCGGATCCCATCATTGATTCGGGCAACTTCTTCGTCTTGTAATTGTTGTGCCTTTTTCTCCCTCTTCTTGACCAGTTTCTTCAATCTCCGTGAGGCTCGTGGTATCCAACATTGAACGAACGAATGGCCAAACAGCTTTTGGATGACCTTTTGATTTAGACAGTGTTCGGAAATTGAGGTAATAAGGATAGTTCTGGATGTCCTTCGCTCGTAGTAGCCCGATTTTGAGAGGTAAAAATGTCGTAAGTTGATATAATAAAGGTTTTCCCGCCATAGGATGTATAGGACAAAGACTGGGATTTGGTCAGACCAGTCTGGCTCGGTATGATAAGGAACTTACCTGTGAATACCCAGGATATGACTACATGAGCATAAAGCTGATCGGGGTTCCTCAGGTTCATTATGGTTAAAGAATTGAGAAGTGGCAAGTGTGAACCCGTCGCGTGTATCGGAAGTATGACCGGCCAAGTGAGGACGATGCCAATGAAGCAGATAAGACTCAGAACTCTTAGATATCTCAGAAACAGAAACCCATCTAAGGAGCATTTCGAGATGATGTAGGAATCTGGAGCGCGAAAAGAGGAGATCCAGCCACTTGGTAGCCCGAATGTAGATGACCTATAATAGTAAGCATGGCGCCCTCGGCGTTTCCATTGACTTGGTCACCTATATAGTGGGTTTGTGCTCTTGGGGGAGTATATTCTCGGTATGCGTCGACGAAGAATGACGAATAGAAGTAAGCACAATATCGTGTAGAAAATTGTAGGACCAGCAGCTATCAGGAGAGGGCCAACCGGGCCCCTTAGCAATGCGGGTAAGGAAGCTCTATACGTGCCTCCTGAAGCTCCGTCTCTCACTCCGCCTCTGTCTTCTCCAACCCGAGAATCGTTGCCTTCCGAGCGAAGCTATTATATTATCAATACTCAATTCGAAGCTGTGATCCTTTGAGTCAACATACCTCTAACATTCTGTAAGCTGTAACAGAAGTGTCTTGAACAATGACAACTTAGCTAGTTCTATACAGAATGTGGTGGAAAGAGTTGTGATAAAAAGAGAAAAGCTTCCTGGCATTTTCTGTTATCGTATTCTCAACCCTGCTTACGTCTGCCAAGGGAGTGTAACCTTGACCCTGGTCTTTTTGAGTGGTCAGATCACCGCAAGGAGATTTGACCCCCGCATAGCTGAAAGCTGCATCGGCTGTCAGCACAGCCGCAGATCGACGGGCCAGTAAAAGCTAGAAGGTGCCTCATTGATGCAATCGAAACAGGGATGTCGGATACTTTTACCTATCACATCATGGGCGATGAAGCAGCTTTGCAGATGCCTGGAAGCTGTAATACGGCGTTCGCTCCCCGAAGACAAGATCATCAGTAAGCTTGAATATTATCTGTGTCTGCCCATTTAACGCTATCTAAGGTAAAAATCCGCCAATCGGGCGAAAGATTGTAGTCAACGATCGATCCTAAGGCGCCATTTTATAACTTCTAATTAATAGAGCGATTAAAGTAAAGGTAGCTGTAATATTCTATAGCTATGCCTATATAAACTATAATAGGGATAATATAAATACTACCTAAGTAATAGTAAAGTAAAATAGTATCTTTTAAAGTAATAGCATTTTAATAAAAGGTCTAGTCTTACTAGTATATAAATAGATATTTATAAAAAGCTATATTACCTAGTTTTATTTTAGTAATATAT